>CM053786.1:730510147-730512647 GCA_028749045.1 Cupressus sempervirens
CTTTTCTTTATAAAAGGTGACACAGATTTGTGCTTTTACCCAAGAACAAAAAAAGAGGCAGAAGTAACACAACTCATAATCCAACTCACCCAATCAGAGCTAAACCCAAAAGAAAGAAGAATACTCCTTAGGAAGCTCCATTTAACTCTATCGTAGGCCTTAGCCATATCCAGCTTAACAAACATGGCTCTCTCCCTTGAAGTAGCCATAGAGTGAATAGCCTCAATAGCAATAACCACCCCATCCAAAATTTGTCTGCCAGCAACAAAACCACCTTGTTCTTCTGAGATAATAATGGGAAGCCACCTTTTTAGTCTCTCAGCAATCAATTTAGTAATAACTTCATAAACCACATTACATAAGCCAATTGGTCTAAAAAACTCCAATTGATTAGCACCCTCTCTCTTAGGAATAAGAGTCAAGAATGTAGAGTTCAAAGCTCGAAGCATCTGCTTGCTAGCATAGGATTCTTTAACCACCTCCAACAAATCATGATTAATGATGTCCCAAAATTCCTGAAAGAATTCAACTGGAAAGCCATCAGGACTAGGAGCCTTCCCCTTAGGCATGCCAAAGACCACCTCCTCCAGCTCTTCCAAAGAAATAGGATGCATGAGATAATCATTCATTTCCTGAGTTATAAGGGAAGGAATACAGGACAAAATAAGATTTTCTTCATTATCAACAGGAGGAGAGTCCTCAGAGAAGAGGGTAGAGAAGTAACAAATAGCCTCCTGGAACAAAGCTAGCAAGGAATTCAGTTGGATACCTTGAGAATTAACCAAAGAAGAGATAGTGCTCTGATTTCGGCAAGATTGCACTATTTTATGGAAAAAGGTAGTGTTACGATCACCTTCCCGGAGCCAATCAACTCTAGCCTTTTGCTTCCAAAAAATTTCCTCTTGAAGTTCCCATTCTTCTAGAGCTCTAGAAGCAAGGGATTCAGCCTTGCCAAGATCCTATGAGAAACCTCGATCTCTAATCTCCCTTGTGATGACATCAAGATCTTCTTGAGCAAGCCTCTTCATAAAGTGAAGGTTCCCAAAGCATTCCCTATTCCATATCTTGAGCTGCCTTTTAACATATTGAAGCCTTTTAGAAAATGAGAACATTGCAGTATCATATGCAGGAGCACCATCTTTCCACCAACAGAAAACAAAATCATGAAGAGAGGAGTCCCGAAGCCACATCAACTGGAACTTAAAAGGAGGATGCTTCGCAACATAAGCCCCTATAGTGGAAAATTTGATTGGCCAATCATCTGAACCCCTCCAATCAAGGATTTCTGAAGAGATAGTAAGGGTGCCACTAACCCAGAAGCAAGAAACAAGAAATCTATCCAGACGTTCTGAGATAGCAATAACACCAATCCTGTGATTATTCCAAGTATAGAGACCATTAGAAGGCTTAACATTGGAGAGATGCAAAAAGATATATATGTTGTTGAAGAAGAGCAGAAGAAGGTCCCAATCTAGCCAAACCACCATGCTTCTCCTCTGGACTTAAAACTGAATTGAAGTCCCCTGCTAACACCCAAGGATGAGAAGGATGACAATTTCTAACATATTGAATATGTTCCCAAAGTTTCTCCTTTCCCAAAAGATCAACAGGTGCATACACATTAGTAACCATGATTACCTCTCTTGAGTCTAGAGTAGAAGCTACCATAGAGAGAGCTGAGCGAGAAGACATCCAGCCAAGAGGAGAAATTTTTTGAGGATCCCAAAATATAGCTAAACCACCCGCACTGCCTATTGCCCCAACACACTGGCATTGGCCACAAGACCAAATACTAGAGGCATGTTGGACCATAGACTCCACAAAGAGCTTAGTCTCTTGGATACAAAAAACATCAGGGCTATGATCAACCACCAAGTTATGAATAGCCTTTTGTCTAGGGATGCTATTCAACCCCCTTACATTCTATGAGAGAATAATCATCATTGGGTAGAATTGGGAAAATGAGAATCCAAAGGTTTCACTGAACCATACTCAATCAATATATCTCCTGTGAGTTTAATCTTCTCTTGGTTAGTTTTGCGCCCACTCCTTAGAGGGGGAGTAGAAGAAGCCCGCTTAAAGGGTCGAGGCATCAACCCCAAGGGGAGAGGAGAACCCTTGCCCTTACCTGATGGTAGCACATCCTTAACCAAGTCAGTTAAAACAACATCATTATCCTCCAACACTGCAAGAGTCACCAGAGCCTCTATCACAGGAGCTATAGGGACCTCACAGTTCTGATATACTACAACTTGGGATGCCCCACAAGCATCATTAGGAACAGATTTCTCATCTGGGCAAACTGGATCAGAAGAGATAGAAGGAGGAATACCCTCCTCCAGAACCATACTATCCAGCACCTCAAAGAAGTTAAAACCTGAATCAGATAATCTTTCTTTCAAAGGCCTATTTTGACCATGTCCCTTAGCTCGAGGGCGAACAGGGGTAAATCCATCCTTATCCTGCATTTAAGCCTTACCCTTACCTATAGCATCTTGCA
>CM053786.1:732515147-732782647 GCA_028749045.1 Cupressus sempervirens
CAACACTTGGCACTCCTTCCATATAGACTCTTTAAAATTCGAGCAAAAAAGCTATTCCATTGCAAATCTCAGTGCAGAGCCCAAGTTCGTCAAAAGTTGAAAAGGTAATTCACTATGGAGATATAACCCTTGATGAAGAGATTATTCTACCTAAATATGATTATGACACTATGAAATTAGAACAAATAAGAATCCTACAACAGGCCCTATAAAGGAAAAATAATCAAGAAATGCTTAGGGGAGAATGTCGATAGAAGCAAGCACTTTAAGACATTAAGGACATCTTTCTAGATGCATTTAGTTTGCGAAATCTTGAGGAGACCAAGCCACTAATGGAACAATGGACAAATATAGTGGAGAAGGTTAGTAATGAAGACCTTAATACAAATGCCAAATTATTAGAATGGTCAGAAAAGAAGTTCCAAAATAAAGTGAATGAGAAAATATCTAGTGAGATATCACTAACACAAGTTGCATTGGCAACTAAGGTTGAGGATATGAAGAAGGTACTTGAGAACATCTTCTCATTGTACAAAAAATTATGTAATCCAACACTCTTCACCCAAGAGACCATAAGTCACATTCTAAGTCTAGAGAGGTAAATTTTGGCATCCAGTGCAAGATTACCAACAAATATAGCTCAAAGTGAGAAGCATTTTAGGACATTAGTTCAAGCACAAAGTTAGTTATCTTTATTAACAGTAAATGAGGCTATCATAAGAGCCAAACTATCTAGCATTCAAGCAACCCTCACCCCACATATGGAAATATTGTACGAGGACCTAGCTATGCTAAAAATCTACTGAAGAAAGACCCTGATCTTTCTACTTTAGATGGTCTAGTTCACCTTGCTGCCAAGCTTGCCATCCAAATCAAGTCATTTGATGTTGCATGTGATATTTGGGATGCAACCATCTAGATAATACTAGATGTCCATAAATCATTTATGGACAAACACACAATAAGTGTATAGCCCATTTGACATAAGTGTCAAAAAGGGGGAGAATAAGAGCAAAATGGGAGATACATCATTGGGGGAGATATATATTTTTTGGGGATAAATAAAGAAGAGATATATATTTTTGGGAGAAATAAAGTAGGGAAAGAGAAAAATGGGGAGATATTAGCTAAGGAAGAGAAAGCATACAAGAAGTATCAGATGATAGAGTATTACTAAAATAGAGCATTGAAGTCAAAGAGTATCAATAGAGACACATTTTCTCAGAAGGAGCACAAAATTTTGGATACAGTACAAACATATCAACTTAGGGGGAGTTATTATATTTTAAGATATCTAAATTATTGCAAAATTTTGAAATTTTGAAGTTTTGTATATAAGCTGAGTCATGGATATGTTATGCTCAAAGAGATCAAGGATACTAATGTATATTTAAGTGTTTTTGAATCTCATGTCAAAGTGGGAGATTTTTGACATCAAATTGATTTTGACAAGTGAGTGCTAACATACTTAAGCCATTTACTTAGTTCACATTGAACTAGTAATACATGCCAAGCACATGTAAATATTAGACCATGCCTAGTTATAGTTAGTGTTGAGCCACTCATGTGTCGAGTTGCTCAAGTGCTGAGCATATAGACCATGCTAAGTGATTTAGGAGTCAAGTAAATAGCGGGTTCCAAGCAATGTAGGTGTTGAGTCATAGAATAAAGATCAATGCATGCCAAGTATTAGAAACTTAGATGCCAAGTGACATAGTTTTGACATATTTGTTTATAATGGTACAAACAACTATGTAAACCATTTTTGAGCTGACTTAAATGTAAATTATGATATTTTGGAGATAAGGATGAATCTCTAATGGGATTCCTTATGAAATTACATGTAACCATTTAGAAACTTGGAAGGATTAAGTGGAAAAATGGATGAATCTCATCCATAGATTCATAGCTAACCCTAAGCCACCAAAGTATTCTTAAGGAGGAAAAAACCCTAAACTCTTTCATGATAATGTGTGTAAGGAATTGAAGGAGTAAATAAGAGAAGTTTGCTTGAGTAAATAGAGCATTCATGGTGACGTAGAAATTATGAAGAAAGAGTGAATTACAGAATTAGCTAGAGTAGAACAGAGGATAGAGAAAAGGATACAACAAAGAGACATTCAATCAAGAAGGATCAAGAAGACATTGTTTAGAGGTGATCTATTATCAGGAAATCAAGTGCCAATAGTAGGATCTATGTTGAGACATTCTAATAGGTGATTTCAATCAAATCTCTTAACAAAGTAGTCCTAACAAGCTATATGCAATCCTTTAATAGGGTGTTTACTTAGTTGTAAGTTAAAGTCCTCTAAGAAGGCACACTTCTAATAGGGTGTTGAAATCCTCTAACAAGGTGAGACCTAATATTCTTTGTAAGCCTTTAAAAGGGTAGACCTTTCACATGGTAGATCATGACCCATGATCAAAACATTGTAACCTTCATTGGATACACTTTATTGCTGTAGTAGTAAAGATTTGTGGGTGTCACCCCTACCACAATTTTACCTTCTCACTTAGAGGGTTTTTGGGTAATCATAGCTGGTGTAATGTGTATGAATGGTTACATGTTCATATAATTTAGATGTACACACTTTACATGCTATTTCAATTTACTCATTGAATGCATGAGATAGATGCATGGTGAAAGTTTTATAGGTCCAAGTTTAAACTACTAATTCAGCCCCCCTCTTAGAAGTTCACCTTTCCTATTGTGATTCCAACAATTGGTATTAGAGCCTTTTTCTCTGAAAGAGAAGCTTTGTATCTTTGAGGAAAGATCTTGAAATGGAAGTCTACAAGTTGGGAAAGACCATTGAGAACTAGGATATTGAAATACATCTCATTCTACATCAATTGAATCAAGAAAGAAAGGACCTAAAGAATTACTTGAAGAGAAGGAAAGAAATTGCTATTGTGGATAATGACACACAATACAAAAAGATAGACACTACTAAGCTATTTATAGATGGAAATTGTAATGAATTTGATGTAGCAGTCTTAGATCTAATGGAAAAGAATAGAGTCCAAGCTAAGGAAATTAGGATTCTCTAGTTAGAGAAAGAATCACAAGCTATACTAATATGTGAGATAATTGAACGAAAGAAGAAATCTATGAAAGACAAAGCCATGATTGAAGAATACAAAAGAATTCTGGCTAATAGACTGGAAGAGAAGTCAACAGAGCTAACCAAGATTTCAAACATGCAAATGGATACTCTGAGCTTGTAAAATTCTTCATTTCTATATGAAATAAATCCAAACCAAGGCCAAAATAAATTTTATTCACTACTCTATCCACATATACAAATTTTACATGGTTTCCTGGCTCTACATGGTGGTACAAGACCTAGAGCCAACAGTAAAAATGAAAAATCAATCAAAATAACAATTTAGAATATTACCAAATTTATTTCAAAATGTTTTTCTTCCTTTCGTTAATTATTTGGTTTAACCATACATCCATTTTTATATATATTTTGGTTGGTTATAACTTCAAACCACCCTTTAAACCATCTCCTTACATTCTTTTAAAAATTATGCAACTATGACAACATTTATGCACTTTATGCATTTTCACATTATAACCCAACATAGACCAAAATTATGACTCAAATTAATTTATATCTCTCACATTAATATTTTTAACCTCAATTTTTATTTTAAATTAGGTGCCTCTGCACTAGATACTCCTACAAAAGTAAAGCATACAAATGTTTGAATTTATCCACTCATAAGATCATATAAAGTGCACATGTGAGAATTGACGAGTTCGCAGAAAAGAGTGAAGAATAGAGTAGCAAGGAACTTTTATATTACAAAAGGTTTATTTACTATCAACCTAATAGATTTCCAAATCAAACTGGAAGTCAGCCAACTTCACCTCCCAAGTCCGCAAAATCTCCAAAGGCTACCATGTTGCAACTAGTGCAACCCAAGTCACAATCTAAAGGACCTGAGTCATAGTTAGAAGATCTTGAGCTATTACTAGAGTAAACTGAGTTTGATGGACTTGAGTCATAGATAGTGGGACCCAAGCTTGATATAGAAGATCATGGAGAGGCTAGTGGAACAAATTTTAAATCCAAAATACCCATATTAGAAAGATATGTCATAAGGCACCATGCACATGATTAGATCACTGGATGCAAGTCAAATGAATACAATGGCAAGAAATAAGTTGAAAAGTACATGTTTTCTTATTTAATTCTAACCTAGATTAGTGAAAGATGCTTTGGATAATGAAATTTGGATTGAAGGTATGGATGAAGAGATAAAATAGATAGAGAGGAATAAGATATGGACTCTTGTTCATAGACCCAAGGATAAGAATGTAAATGGCACAAAGTGGGCTATAATAAATAAGCTAAATGAAGATGGAGAAGTTTATAGAAATAAAGAAAGGTTAGTATGCAAAGGTTATTCTCAAGAAGAAGTTATTGATTATGGTGAAATTTTTTCTCTTGTTGCAAGATAGAAGGAGTTAGAACTTTTCTTGCTTATACTGCACATAGAGGATTTAAAGTTTATTGAATGGATGTAAAATATGCATTCTTGAAGAGGAAGTTTACATAGAATAACTTCAAGGTTTTGTGGATCCTAGAAATATGGTCTAAAAATTGCACAAAGCATTGTATGGTCTGAAGCAAGCTCCCACAACTTGGTATGAAAGACTTCATAACTACTTGATAAAGATTGTCTTTCAAAGAACAAATGGTAACAACAACCTCTATATCAAAGAAGAGTAAGAAAATAAGATTATGTTGGTATAAATATTTGTGGATGACACATTATTTACTTGAAATAACGGCTTAAGAAAAGCTTTTTTAGAATAAATGAGTAAATAATTTGAGATGTCCATGTTTGGAGAGACAAAATTCTTTTTTGGATTATAGATTCAATAGAAGAAAGATGGTATCTACATTACTCAATCCAAATATATCAAGGAAATACTACAGAAGTTAGGAATGGAGGATTCATGACTAGTTGGAACACATAATGTCTACTGGACATAAGCTTTTCAAAAATGATGATTCCAAGGAGGTAGATTAGACCACATATAGATCAATGATTGGAAACTGCAATATGTAGTGCATACAAGGCCTAGTATCACATTAGTAGTTGGAATGGTAGCAATATTCTCAACAAATTCTAAAGAAAACCATCTGATGGAATTCAAGAGAATCATGAGATATTTGAAAGGTATTGAAGATTATGGATTATGGTACAAAAAAGGAGGTAATTTGAATTTGAAAGAATTCATAGATGTTAATTGGGCAATAAGTGTTGATGACAAGAAAAACACCAGTGGTGGAGCATTCTTTCTTGGTAAAAGACTAGTGCCTTGAAAAATTAAGAAGAAGAATTGTATTTATTAGTCTAGAACTAAAGCTAAGTATGTGGCAACAACAATTAATTTCTCCAATGTTGTTTTGTTCAAGAAATTATTGGCAGGTATGTCGATAGAGATCAAGGATCCAATTGATATCTTCTTTTATAATATTAGTGCAATTAAAGAATCCTATGATGCATACCAAGAAAAAATACATTGCTATAAAATATCATTTTCTAAGAGAATTGGTGTAAGATAAAGAGGTAAGATTGGTATATGTGAATAGTATAGAACAAGTTGCAGACATATTCACTAAGCTATTACCTAAGGATACATTTTTGTACCTAAGAGGTAAGTTAGGGGTCATTGCCCTATATAAAGCTCACTAAAATGAGGTTTAGTGGTGCATCAACCAGAGGATGTTGAAGATTAGTTAGTTGATGTAGTATTGAAAAAGGGAATATTGCATATGAATCAATACATCAAGTATATTGATATTCACTAAATATTGTCTTTGGCATGAGATGTCAAAGAGGGAGAGTTTGCTATCATATCTCACATAATTTTTTTAAAGAGGGAGATAATACATTTCACAAAAAAATTATTAAGGGAGAATTATTTGTAGAGATGTCAAAGAGGAAGAACTTGGTATAAATAGATACAGTTTGCTATTAGAAGAAGATGTTGAAGACAAAGTTTGTTGATAGAGGGAGAAACTCAAGGCAGAGGGATCTCTCATGGATGAGGATTAGAATGAAACTAAGGATATTTTCCTTAATTTATTTTTCTTTAAAATTTTCATTGTATTATGACATGTTGTGTGTTGCCATAAATTCTGAAGGGGGAGATTGTTGAAAATAATTGGTTAATTGCATATTTTCTTTGATGTTACACAAAATGTCATACCTTTGGTAGACAGTGTATGCCAAGCTCACTCAAGTGATGAAGACAGTTTCTTGTGTCTGCTAGGAATTCTAGAGTTTTCCAAGTTTAGAAGATAGTGACTACCGAGTTCACTCAGGCAACAAAGAGAAGTTCAAAGAAGATGAGTGTTAACTGACCTCACTCAGTTAATGACGAAAAATTTGGGTGGAACTAGTGTTAACTAAGATCACTTGGTTACCAAAGAAAGCTTGAGAAGATGCAACATTAACATAGTTCACTTGGTTAACATAATAAAATTATTGAAGCTAGTGTCTACCGAGCAGGGTTGCCTAACGAAGGATTTTCTTATTTTGGCATATTGAGTTCAATAGATTGTTTTGTTGGTTCCAACTGTATGAGGAGATGAATACTAATTTTTGTAAGTTGTATTTAAGCTGACTTGAAAAAGCATAAGGTATAACTATAAGGTCAAGTTGAGGATTGAATATGTGTAAGTGAATGGAAGAATATAAGATGCTTAGAGGAAGTGAATTAGAAGGATAAGAAAAATATCCTTATGGAGCTACAAAGATACATTTGATCAGGAAGGATCAAGTATAAAAACTAGAATTAAGATCTGTAATCAACAATTTAGTTGCATTAGAAATTAGGTCATCTCATTTTTGCTTTCTAACTATTGTAGTAGTGATCAAAATTTCTTGTCAGAGTTGGCTTAGCAACTATTTGTAAATCCTCTAAGAAGGTACAGTTTCTAGATTGAAGTATCTAAAGACCTTTAACAAGGCCACTCCTAAGAGGGTGATTAAGTCCTCTAACAGGGTCACACCTAACAATGTGTTTTCTAACCTTTAACATGGTTGGATCCTAATAGAGCTCAATTTAGAAGAGTGGAAATCAGTAACTAGTTGCAATTGGTGGTTTTTCCCAAATTAGGTTTCTATGTTAAATCTTGGTGTGACTTGTGTTCATGCTATTTATTTTATGTGTATGTAACTAACTTAAGTAAGGTTAATTACATTAAATATATTAAGATTTTCATATTAAGCATTTTCCAAGTTACAATAGATTTTCAATATTAATCGAGTGCCTGTGTGTTTACCGAGCATTAGTATTTTTAGTGAAGTTTATGTTATGTACTGAGATCTAAGGGATTTCAGGATTTATTTTAGTGATAAATAATTCACCCCTCCCCTCTTAGTTACTCCTCTTATATTTCCAATAGTGTGTTCTAGATATTGCAATCCTCCAATCATAGAGAAACTTCTTTTTATGAATAGTAGGCATTTTATTTTTTCTAGATAACTTGTGACTAGGTATGATAGGTGTTCCAACAGTTTTGTAACTTTCTAAACTAAATATTTTAATCAAATATTTCAAATACTTCATTTTTGAAAGGAGAATACCATTATTATTTTGAATAATATGTAGTCCCAAGAAACACTTCATCTCACCAATCAAACTCATCTCAAATTATTTCTTTATCTTTGCTGCAAATGGTTTACTTGCTTCATCATCACCTACAAATATTATTTCACCCACAAACACTTCAAAAATTAAATCTATTGTAACATATAAATCTAATCAATCACATACATGAAAATAAAACCCATAACACAAAATTTGTGTTGGAAATAACAAGGGTAAAGTAAGAATTTTTTTCCTCTAAAATATATCACCTCATGTATCTCATAACTTAACATCTAAACTGAAATAACTATGCATGCATCACATCAATAGCATAAAGTAAATAACACATAACACATGCGATTTGGTTACCCATAAACCCTCCAAGGAGAAGGCAAAACTGGGGCGGGGATGACACCCAAAAATCTTTACTACTACAATTGTAAAGTGTGGCCTATTATGGCTACAATGTTTTGATCATAAACTATGATCTACCCTATGAGAGGTCTACCCTATTAAAGGCTTACAAAAGACTGCTAGGTCTAACCTTGCTAGAGGATTTATACTCATAGTAAAGTAAGCACTCAGTTAAGAAATTTACAAAATCCTATTAAGACTACTCTATTAAGAGATTTACTTTGTATCACCTATTAGACTAATCCAACACTTGATCCTTTAATTAGCACCTTACTACTTGATGTCATATCTCCTCTTTACTAGTTATCTCTTGATCCTTCCATTACGATCCATCTTCTCTAATCTTTCACTACTTGTCTCTATTCCTCTCAGACTAATTTTTCATTGTAAAACTATATCTTAGCCAACTTCTTTATGCTTCCTTTGTACTAGATACTCTCCTTATTATATTCCTTCACAACATTAGGTTACCCTTAGGGTTTCCTTCTTTTATAAACAAAATGGGGATGAAATTAAGTTAGAATCAATGAGTGTGGTTGATCCATATTGCCACCTAATGCTTCTCTTGATCTGATTGGTTGCATGGATAGCATAGGGATGCATAATATTACTCCCTTCTTGTTACTTATAATAAAAATTTATGCTTATGTTGGCCAAAAATGGGTTACATAGAGGTTTATTCCATTACAAACATCTATGATAGAAACTATTCACTCAACATCAATAGGATCTAATGCTTAGCCTTTACTATGCTCTATTTATTGATACCTAACTTTTGAATAGCTTGACATACTTTATTTGCTTGGCACTTGAATCACACAATACACTCTGACTGCTCGACACTTAAGTGACTCATCACACACTGTCTGATCAACACATACTAGTGCTCGACACTACTTGTAATATTACTCAACATGTATTATCTAGAGACTTATGCTCAACATGCTCTATTCACTCAACTCACACTGATTACTCAACTCATTTTGTTCACTCGACATGCACTATGCATTCAACTTGTACTATTCTCTGCTGAATATTGACTAAGTATTTTATCACTGGCTTGTCAAAAACAAAATGAGATTAACAACCTCCCCCTTTGACATGAGTTGAAAAAATAAATTTTCATGGAATATAAATACTTGTCTCATACATAAGTTAGAGAATGTGTCTTCCTTTCTTGACTTGTATGCAAAAACTTGAAAATTTCAAAATTTGCAAAAATGTTGATGTTACCTTAAATTTTTTTCCCCCCCTTAATAAATACTTCACTTTTGTTTTGTGACTCTTCCTAAGTAGTTATTTGGTTGACAAAAATATTCAAAATTTTAATTCAAATTTGTGTAATCCCTCTTTTTGACACTATTTCATGTGGGTGGTACACTTACAATGTGTTTTTCCAAAAATGACTTGTGTAATTCAAAAATAATAATCAAAGTTGCATCCCAATTATCTGTTGTTGCATCTAGAGATTGAACTTGGATTTCTAGTTGTGTAGCTAGATCAACTAATCCTTCATGAGTAGAAAGATAAGAATCTTTCTTCATCAATATTTTTGCATAGGCTAGTTTGTTTTGCAGAACTTCCATGTGAGGTGTCAGCATGGACTAAATATTAATAAAAGTAGATTTGATATTTGCATCTTTATATTTCAACTTGGCAAGCCTACTCTATGTCATCAGTAACCTCTAAAAGTGAAATTGACTATTTCCTAGAGATTGGTTCAATTTGGTACCTATGAGTTGTAAATTTACTTGTAGTTCGTCAATAGCTTGTTGAGCCTCCTTTGTGAATAGGTCAACATTGTAGAGCTTTGTGAGAAAATCTTCTCTAAAACCTTCTTTACATTATTCCTTTTACTTTCTAAATCAACTCATCTAAGCACAATAACACTAGATATCTTTTCCAAAACCTTTGTATGAAATTTTCTTTCAGACCATTCTAATTTTTTTACATTGGTCTCTAGGTCTTCATACTTAATCTTGTCCACTATGTTGACAAGTTTCTCTATGATAGGCATATCTACATTTGTATCTAGGAGACTAAAAACATCAATCAAAATATCTTTAAATTTAATGCAAATCTTTCTTTTTCTTTTTCTCCCTCCTGAAGATTTCTTTCCTTTTCTTCCTTTGCAGAGCATCTTGAAGAATGCTGGTTTCTTCAATTGTGATTGTTTTCAGATCAACCTTGGGTAAAAAAATCACCTCATCTAAGACTACATCCTTAACTGATGTAGCATCAACACTCTTGGGTGTTCTAGGACTTGACCTTGATATTTTAAATGGAGTAGCTTGTGTACTCAACCTGTAAAGAGTTTGACTACTAGGAGGAGGTGTAGAGACTAGTAAAGTAACTAGTATCTATATGGAAATTTTCTCCTCAGGTGTAGTAGTCAACTTGTCCTCTTCTATCTTATTTTCCTCTTCTTATTCTTTACCCTATGATGGTGGAGTGGGTATAGGACTAGCTTCCTTACCTTTGTTCACTTCATTTCCATGCTTATCAATGATCACAATGGCTAGTTAAGCTAGACTCTTTAGACTCAATAGACATGTAATTGATGGTTGTGCTTCTGTATGTCTCATTTGAATGACAATTGTAGGCATTACAAATGGTGTCTTCGAAGTGTTATCTTACTTTTCATGGTTTACACTTTGATTTTTTTTTGTAGATTTTGTGATTCCTTCACCTTTACTTTTGTAGCTAATGGGGGCACATTTGGTGTAGCTTGTCAATTCTCCCCTATAGATGCATTTTTTGCCTTCTAAATTTCATCTACTATCACTAGTATTGGTTTATTGCATATAATTTCTACATTGGTAGAGTCTTCTTGAAATTTTTGAAAATAATCCTCAATCAATGGATTAATATTCTAAGATGTATTATTAGGAACATCCTTGATAATCATTGAGTCCTGTTGACTCTCTTGGTCTTCATGTAGGGGACTGGTGCTCAAGAATTGAACATCTTGAACATCCTATAGTTCTCCCTCTATTGCTTCTTATGTTTCCTTCATAGTACCTTCAATGACTGTCTCATCAGTTCCTTTCTCTCCTTTTCCTTCCTCTATTGATGTGGTGAACCCATAGATAGTTTTCCATAATAGGGTGCTCTGGGTTACCACCTCCTCTACTTGTTTCTTCAAAATATGAAATGCTCAGTATTTGGGAGAGAACACCACTTTATCCTTTTCCATTGGCTTAGCAATCATCTTCTTATCCAAATAAGGCATAATTGGGGCTAATGTAGCCTCTCTGATTTGTCTTTTAGTGGTTAAATTGAATTTCCACTTTTTCTCAACTCTATCATATAGGCTTTTTGGTATAGAGTAGAAATCTCTATTGGAGTGGTCTGAAAAGTGGACATAATATCATAAATAGCCTCTTCTATATTATGTTTATCCTCACTCCCTAACTTATCAGAATCAATATGTGAAAAACCAGATAAATTTGCATTGGCCTTTACATTTTCACATAAATTGTCAATATCAAATGAGAGGTTGTGGCTTACCACTTGGAATTGACTTAAGTCATCTGACTCGGTCTTCTCTCCATCTGAGTCCTCTTGAGGTATGTACGTCCTTGGTTTCTTGGCAAGCTAACTAAACTAATTTTTTGTGACACTCTCTCTTTTTCTTTTATCCCTTAACTCTTTGGCTTTTGCGGTGGCAACCCTTGTGGTTGACCTTGTCAAAGGTACAACTATCTTTTCTTGACACTTCTTTGGAGTCTTCTTTGGTTTCTCCATTGCCTTTTATTGTGCTTTTCTCTTTTCCCTAGGATTATTTCTTAGCATCATCTTCATCATCATCTTTATCTTTGCCCAATCCTTGTGTTAGTTCTAGAGGTTCATGACCTTCTTTCTCTTCTTCTTCTTTTTTTACTACTACTACTTCACCAAATTTTTCTTTAAGCTTCTTCACCATCTTTTCTTTCTTCCTCATAACTATGACAGTCTTCAAGTCTATGGTGATCCTTGACTTGGCTTGATCATAATTTCCAAATTGTTTAGAATCTTTATCTACTTCTTCTACCAACAATGCTATAATGGTTGTTGAAGCCTCACCAACATTAATTTCATATGGTAAGAGTTTTAACCATCTAACTCTTAGTATAGCTTCCTGTATATATGTATAGTCAACATTAACTAGAAAATATACATCATTATAATGTTGTTCAAATAGTGACACATGAATTCTCAAACTTTTCCTCATCGACTTCTTAAAGTCTTCAAAATAACTAGTCAACTTTGACTCAAAATTATCACCTAATTTCTCGATGAGCTCTCTAATATGTTGAGTAATTGATTTGTTTGTCTTCTATGAAATCTTGCCAAATGTAGGAAAAGTATTTTGCACATAAAAGAATATGCACATGACAAGTGAGCCAAACTTATACCAAGGGTTCTTGGCCATCCTAATAGCTTTCAAATTTTCTAATATTTGTTGTAGTTGTAGCTTGGCTAGGTCATAGGAATGATCACGCTTCACAATCTTGTAACCTAGGCCGACCACCATAGAAAATAAATTGTTTACTTAGCTAGACCAATAGACATTGTGTGTAATCACTCTTACTATAAATGCTACAATAGGATCTATGATTGTGTTAATAGAAATCCCTCGTTTGTTCCACATGGGGTTCTTTTTGATTGTTTCCTTTGCATCACTCCTCATAATCTTTGATTTGTCAAGGATACGATACCTTGATACCCTATGAATGATTCTCTTAGAAATTATAATAGGTCCACCTTCCAACCATATTTGACTGTCATGTATTTTACTCAACACAATCCTTATCCAATTAGTCTTAAACATTTGCAAGAAATCTAGGGCATGCGTCAACCCTTTCTTCTCTAGTATCTTGTTTTCTTCCCTCAACACACCATTCTTGCACTACTTCTAATAAGTTTCTCTAATTTCAAATTTTCTAACCTCACCTACCTTGTAGGTATAAAACAATCACACATCTTGGATCATTAAAACCTTTGGCAGTATCATAGATGACATAGTAGATGAATCTCCTTTATAAGAAATCTCAGGGATGGTACGAATGGAGGTTGTCTCACATCATTACTAAATAATTAAACATTGACAGCTTCCTTCCCTTCTTTCCTAACCACTGATGAAGAAATAACTTCCATTTCAATTTGCTAGGGTTTGCAAAACACAAAATAGTGTAATTCGACACAAGTTAAATACTCAAATTTTCTGAATGTTGTCAAGTTGTGGTAGATCATGTTAGCAAATTCTTGAATCTCCTTTTGCAAATTACCTTTATGCTCTTCAAAGTATGCTAAGTGAAAATCAATCAAAAATTGATTATATAACCATAAAAACTTTGCATTAGTTGTTCAATGCTTATACAACTATAAGATCGGTCAATAAAAGGTTTCTATTATGCTTGGCTAACATAGTAAGCTCAACTATCACTAACATTAATCTTCTACTCAGCAATGAATACAATACCTCAAATACTTGGCAACAACACTCAAAATAGTATAATGATAGATTGTCTCATACTTCTAATCACTTAATTGCATCTTGATTCATGCTAATATAATCTTTTCATACCTTAGATAGTTGGAATTGATGCAAAATATATCTTTTCAAGTGTTCGTTCCACACATACCTTTGATTGCCTAGTTGGGGGTGATGTGATCACACTTGATCCATTGGTTAATGTGATCTCATATTTTCTTGAAGTGCTGCAACCTTCCTTCTTTTTCTATGTCTTGTTCATTTGTATCTTCATCTTCTCAACACCAACCTTTTCTTTACCTTTACTAGATTTGCTACTCAGTGCAGGTGACCAAGTTGGACAATTTCCGGTCATATGATTGATCTTGAGACAACTAAAGCATACAACCTCATTGAACCATATGTTGTAATTACCTTTAAAATGTGTCCTTATGTAATTTTCAGGAACATGACCATACTAACCACAATAATGAAAACTATACCTTGTATTGTAATCCCAATCATAAGTATTCCCATGATGATGTACCTTTGTTTTCTTGTTTGATGTCCACTTATGTTTAGATTTACATTCATATCCCTTGTGCCCATAATTTTGATAGTTGTAACAGTATCCTTCAAATCTCTGAGTGTTGATGGTCTTGGTCATACATTCATGTACTTGATGTCCTTTTTTTTGCATTTATTGTAATGTCCCTTGAATTTTTGCTTAGGATTTTGATTTCTAATGTTGCTCTTGTAGACATTTGTTATGTGACCCAATTCTCCATAGTGATGACAAGTGGGCTTGATGTTCTTTCCCTTATAGATCGTTTGTTTGCCACTTCTAGATGATTCTCCTTTCTCAGTAGTAGAATATCCCAAACCAACAGTGTCATTGTTTGACCTTGGTGCTTGCATTAGTTTTTGAAAATACTTTATGGCTTCACTAGTCTTGTTAAGCTTCTATTTCTTAGTCTTCAATTCATTCTATAGTAGTGTATTCTATGTCTCCAAAGTTGTAATCTCAATGTCTTTCCTATTCAGTTCTTGATTTGTAATCATCAGTTGATTCATTAGATCCAATTGAATGCTTGATAACTTTTGCACATCTGATGACTTCTCCTCAAGTTTATTAGCTAGTAGCCTTTTTTCTTCTTCAATCATGACTCTATCTTCTTTAGATTTCTTTTTTAGTTTAGGTATCTCACACAATAATATTGATTAAGATTCTTGTTCCCTCTTCAGATTATTGACTTCTTCATTTAGGACATTGTTCAATTCCATTAGATATGCAATAGCTAGATCAAAATATTCTAAGTTTCCATCCTCAAATAATCTAGCAGTGTCTTATTCTTGATATTGAGTGTCATTTTGTTGAATGGCCAATTCCTTTCTTCTTTTCAATGAATGTTACAATTCATCTCTTTCCTCCTTGAGTTGATGTATAGAAAGCTATATTTCAATCTTTTGGTTCTTAATAGTCTTTCCCAATTTCCTGTCTAGAGAACTAGGCTCTAATACCAATTGTTGGAAATAACAATGGAAAAGTAAGTTCTGAGGGGGTGGGGGGGTGTGAATCAACACTTAAAATTTTCTTCCTCTAAAACGTATCACCTTAATTCATCTCATAACTTAACATGTAAACTCAAATAACTAAGCATACATCACATCAATAGCATAAAGTAAATAACACATAACACATAAGATTTGGTTAGCCAGAAATCCTCCAAGGAGAAGGTAAAATTGGGTTGGGGATGATATCCACAAATATTTACTACTATAGTTGTAAAGTGCATCCTATTATGCCTACAATTTTTTAAAACTATGATCTACACTATGAGAGGTCTACCATATTAAAGGCTTACAAAAGACTATTAGGTCTCACCTTGCTAGAGGATTTAAACTCACAATAAAATAAGCTTTAGGTTAAGAGATTTACAAAATTCTATTAAGACTACCTTGTTAAGAGATTTACTCTGTATCACCTATTAGAATGATTTAGTACCTAATCCTTTAGTTAGCACCTTACTACTTGATGTTAGATCTCCTTTTTATTGGTTATATCTTAATTGTCCTGATCAAGTCTATCTTCTCTAGCCTTTGACTACTTGTCTTTGTTCCTCTTAGATTAATTATTCATTGTAAAATTCTATCTTGACCATCTTCTCTATGCTTCCTTTACACTAGATACTCTCCTTAGTATCCTCCTTTGGAACATTAGGTTACCCTTAGGGTTTCCTTCTTTTATAAATAACATGGAGACCAAATTAGGTTAGAATCAATGGGTATGGTTGATCCTTATTGCCACCTAATGCTTCTCATAATTTGACTGGTTGCATGCATAACATAGAGATGTGTAATATGAATCCCTCCTTATTTCTTATAATAAAAAATCATATTTATGTTGACCAAAAATGGGTTATATAGAAGTTTGTGCCATAAGAAACATTTATGACAAAAATTGTTCACTCAACATCAATACACTCTAATGCTCAGCCTTCATTGTGCTCTATTTACTGATACTCAGCTTCTAAATAGGTCAACACATTGTATTTTCTTTTCACCTAAATCACTTGGCACACTCTAACTACTCGACACCTAAGTGACTTGACATGCATTATCTTCTTAGCATATATTAGCACTTGAAACTACTTATCATATTACTTGACATGTATTTCCTGAAGACTTATGCTTGGCATGCTTTGTTCACTTGGCTTGCATTGATTACTTAGCTTGCTCTATTCAATTGGCATGCACTGTGAATTTGACTTGCATTTTTCTCTACTGAATAATGACTAAGTGTTTTGTCACTTTTCAAAATCAAAATGAAATTAAAAATTTGTTCCATAAACCCTCCAAGGTGAAGGTAAAACTGGGGTGGGGATGACACCCACAAATCTTCACTACTATAGTAATAAAGTTAACTAGTTAAGGTTACAATGTTTGATCATAAGATATAATCTACATTGTGATAAGTCTATTAGCATGACTACTAATGATACTAATTTGGGAGAGTATCCTAAGAATTAGAGAGTATTAACCTGTTGCATTCATGATTATGTTTCTCATTGATGACAACATAACAGTAAGTCTATGAAGGACTCGTAGAGTAATAAAGAGAGTTTATAGTTGTATAGACAAGGTTTTTCTTGTTTGGTGATGCATGGTCATGGACATGTTTAATACAATATCTTGAGGACATGGGTCAATGCATAGTATGTAAGTCAAAGATGTACATAAGGTGTACCTAATTTATAAAGAGAAGTATAGATATAGAGTATTAAGAAAGTAGTTCTTGATGCTATGCTTATTTTCTATCATACATTTAAGATGAAATAAAGAGATGTGTGATTGGCTAGTGATAGAGGATAGTCTGTTGGTGATGTTAGCAAGTTCACAAGCCCTAGTATCACACATGTAAAATTTTGTATAGACTATGAGCTGACAATGCTATTATAATTCTAATCCTTTAATTATCTTAGTATAATTAATTGAGAAAGCCTGAAGGATGACTCAAGGAATTATTTTGAAGATATGGTATCAAGAAAATATTTTTTCCTTGTTTGTAAAATGTATCTATTGTTATATGAAGTATGAAGTGTGAAAAGGTGCAGAGTGTTTGGTGAATGCCAGTAATCAATCCAAGAGATTATTGGATGCGAGTTTTATGATCTAGTTATAGGATTTGAAGGAGCAAAAGTGTGGTTAAAAGTATAGAGGAAGAGGAAGGAAGTACATTTCAATTCTATTATTCTGCAATGAATAATATAGAGATCACTTGGATAGTGGGTTCATTGGTCTTTCCTTTGAAGTTGTTTGGGTAGTGCATCCAACTATCTTCCACAACTCTTAACAAGGTTGGCACAACTTCTAACAGGGTTGGAATCTCCTAACAGGGATTCAAAGTCTCCTAATAGTGACTGATATGTATTAAATGTTGTTATAGACTCCTAATAGGGTCCATCCTCTAATAAGGAATATTTATAGGGTACCATCACCACCAGGGTTTTCTCTTTGATCAAGGGTCTCCATAGTTAACATATCTAGTGTTATTTTGTATGAGTATCTTGTTATGATTTCTGAATATATTACTTATATGGTTAAGTTTGTATAAATTTGATGATTTTTATATTAGTTGGATAACTGGTTCACACCCCCTCTCAATTATATTGTTGGACTATATATTCTAACAATTTGTATTAGAGCATCAGGTCCTTGAAGGATAAGCTTAACAGCTTTGGGAGATCAATGGTGAATCTTTTTAGTAAAGATAGTCTTAAGTTAGATAATGGAAATATTGACATCGATAAATGGAGATTCTTGATGAGTTATCATATTTGCGTAAAGAATAGAGAATTCAATTTCAAGATCTAGAATCCTTTTTTTGCATACAGAAGAATGGAAGCACAAGTAAAGATAGATCCAAATCTAAAGAAAATAAGAAGATCAAAGAAGGTATTGATATACTCACAAAAATAGAGCCAAAAGGTATGGAAACTTTTGTTTGTTGGACATGTAATGAGTTTGATCATTTTTTGTCTAGATGTCCTAAGAGAGTACAAAAATCTAGAAAGAACCACTTTCTGATGAAGATGAAGAATTTAAAGCAAGTATGGAAAGATTATTGAATGAATGTGATGTTAAAGATAATGAGCCTAAATTGGTTAATAAAGAGGAAGTAGTAGAAGTGATAGCTTTGGTAACTATTGTTGATCCAAAGGCTAACCTTGAAAATGTGGAAGTTATCATTGAGACGAATAATGATTTGTAGAATGGGAATCAATTTGAAGAGAAAATATATGAGCCTAGAGAAGAAGAAAGAGTTGAGTTGACAACTCCTAGGAGAAGTATATTTAGAAACAAGATGAATGACTAAGGTGAAGTTGTGAGGAACAAGGTCAAAATTGTATGCAAAAGTTAGTTGCAACAAGAAGGCATAGAGTATCGGGAGATATATGCCATTGTAGCCAAAATGTGAGTAGTAAGAATGTTCTTGGCTTATGTAGAAAATTAGAAGTTCAAAGTATATTAGATAGATGTTAAATCAACCTTCCTAAATGGATAACTTGAAGAAGAGGTATATTTTGACCAGTTGAAGTTTTTCCTTTGACATAAGATAAAGACATGATAGCCAAACTAAAGAAATCTCTATATGGTCTGAAGAAAACACCTAGAACCTGGTATGCAAGGTTGGACAACTATTTGGAAAAGCTTGGATTTGGAAAAGGTATGACATATAGTCACTTGTATTTGAAATAAATTGAGAATGGTTTATTTATAATAGTAATATTTTTTGATGACATCATATTTGGAGGAAATGATGAAGCAAGTGACAATTTTACTAAAGAAATGAAGAATGAGTTTGAAATGAGAATGATAAGAGAAATGCATTTTTTCCTAGGATTACAGATTATCTCGAATAGTCATGTCCAATTTTCATTTCATAAGCTATGTAATTGAAGGATTTTTTGAAGAGATTTAGATTGGAAAGTTGTAAACTTGTTGGTACACCTATGATAATTGGTGATAAGTTATCTAGCAAGGATGAGACACCCATAGTTGAGCAGAAGAAGTATAGATCCATGATTGGAGGTTTTCTATATCTAACTCACACTAGACTAGATATAGCAAATGCAGTTGGGATTGTAGCTAGATTTCAAGCTGATCCTAAGGAGTATCACAATGCAATAGTAAAGAGGATATTTAGATATTTGAAAGGAACATTTGACTATGAAATTTGGTATGATAGATTGAGTGATTTAAATCTATGTGCATATACTAATGTGGATTAGGTAGGTAGTATGGATGACAGAAAGAGCATGAGTGGTGGAGCATTTTTTCTTAAAGGAAGATTGGTTTCTTTCCTAGGAAAGAAACACAATTCTATTTCTTAGAGTATAGTTGAGGTAGAGTATGTTGCAACAACAAATAATTGTAACCAAGTGATGTGGATAAAATAGATGCTAAAGGATATCAGGATTAAGTTTGTAGAACTTGTTATCATTTACTATGATAACACATGTACAATGAGTATGTCTAAGAATCTTATATCGTATTCTAAGACTATGCATATATCTATTAAGTATCATGTGTCGAGAGAGAAGGAAATTGAAAAAGAGATTAGATTAGATTATTTGAGCACTTAAGATTAGATTGTAGATATAATTATGAAGCCTTTACCTAAAGATACATTTGAGTACCTGAGAGATATGATTGGGGTTATGCCCTTGCCTACTTCTGAGTAGATGATGCAGTAAGTGCACCATTCTAGTGGTACAAAGCACTATTGTTAAACTGGACTAAATTTTGATGCTTCCTATACGAGGGAGTATTTGTGATGATTTGATTCATTGAGGACTCTTGGTATTTGGTATTGAACAATGTCTTTGGACAGTTGAGGTGGTTGAAGACTTGGAGTTGTAAATTGACATAATGAGGACTTTGTTATTGATGTCAATGGGGGAGATAATATGCATGAAAAACATCTTCTAAGTGTCTATGGGGAGAGTGCAAGGAAATATCTACCTTATAATGGAGATTAAGAAAGATTCAAGTAAAGAACAAGGAGGAATATCTCTATTGGGGAGATATGTATTGTGATTTTTTTACTATGGACAACTATTTCGGTTCCTAAAGAAGAAGAAGAATAGTGCAATTTTTTAGAGGATTTCAGATTTGATTAATGAAGAGGATTTAAGAAGATGAGAACAATAGAAACACCATTAGAGTATTATTTTGGTATTCTTGGAAACTAGATATTTTTAATATATGTTGCCATCAATTCTAAAGGGGGATATTGTTAACATGAATACTAATGATACTAATTTGGGAGAGTATCCTAAGAATTAGAGCACATTAACATGCTGTATTCATGACTCTGGTTGTCATTGATGTCAACATAGCAGTAAGTCTGTGAAGAACTCGTAGAGTAATAGAGAGAGATTGGAGTTGTATGGACATAGTTTTGCTTGTCTAGTGATGCATGGTCATGGACATGTTCAATATAGTGTCCTAATGATGTGGTTCAATGCACAACACATAAGTCAAAGGAATATGGAAGTTGTACTTGATTTACAAAGAGTAGTACAGAAATAGAGTATTAGGAAAGTAGTTCCTGATGTTTATTCACTATTTTACATTTTAGATGCAATGAAGACATGTGTGGTAGTTGGTGACAAAGGAAATTCTTTTTTTTACATCAGCAAGTGCATAAGCCCTAGTATCACTTGAGTGAAGTTTTATAGAGATTGTGAGCTGATAGTGTTATTGTAATTGTAATTAATTAATTATCTTAATATAATTAATTGGGAAATCCTCAAGGCCGACTGAAGGAATTATTTTGAAGATATGGTATAAAGGAAAAATGTTTTCTTTGTTTTTAAAATGTATCCATTATTTTATGAAGTGCAAAAAGGAGAAGAGTATTTGGTGAATGCAAGTAAGTGATCCAAGGGATTATTGGATGTGGGTTTTGTGATCTGGTTACGAGATCTGAAGGAGAAAAATCTGATTGATAGGATAGAGGAAGAGGAAAGAAGTACATTTCAATTCTATTATTCTATAAGGAATAATACAAAGATCATTTTGATTTTGGTTTCATTGGTCTTTCTCTTGAAATTGTTTGGGCAATGGCTCTAGCTATCATCCACAACTCCTAACAAGGTTGGTACAACTCTAATAGGGCTGAAATTACCTAACTAGGACTAATATATACTAAATATTGTTATGGACTCCTAACAGAGTCCATCCTCTAACAAGGAATATTCCTATTAGTACATCATCTTGTGAGTACCATCGCCTCTGAGGTTTTCCCTCTAATCAAAGGTTTCCCTAGTTAACATATCTAGTGTTATTGTGTATGAGTATCTCGTTGTGGTTTCTAATTATATTACTCATATGGTAAAGTTTGTTTAAAGTTGATAATTGTGATATAAGTTGGATAAGTGATTCACCGTCCCTCTTAGTTATATTGTGGACTATATATTTTTAACAAAGTCTTCTTAAATGCTTAAGAGACTACTAGGTCTCACCTTGTTAGATGATGAGGGCACAACCCAAGACAAAATGAACACAATAGGAAAAGGGGAATATTATTATGGAAAGTGATATGCTATTACATTTAGTACAACAAAAATAGACTCTATGACATGCCCTATGGGCTTACAATGTTATGAGATTTTGGAGAAAAAACCCTTCTCATAGTTCCTTCTCCCAAACTCCACCAAAAACTACATTTACAATGCCAGAAATGATCTTAAGTAGCCCAAATTAGGTTTAGGGTTAGGAATATATTCTAGAATATGCCATTTGGCATCCACTACAAAAATAGAAGGTTCTAGAAAACATATCAAAAGTCAGTGTAAAATTAGAAGAATCTTGAAATGGTAGTTCAACTTTTGGGAGGCATAACTTTTGATCTGGGATTCTGATTGATGAACTGTTTAAATTTTTGGAAAGATATCCTAGTGCTCTATATCCCTAAGAACTAGATTTTCATGTTCCCCATTTTTAAGATCTATTGGAAATGATTTAAAAGATCATGAATGAAGAATGATGGAACTAGTAAAAAATATTTTCAATCATTGTTTTGTCATTGATGTCAAACTTGCTACTTGCAGGAATGCAAATTTCTTAAGTGATCCAAATATTATCAATTGGTTGATTGACAAGGAGGATGCAATGAATAAGATGTAACTAGAGCACCTAGAGAAAGGTTGAAGTTATGATGTTGTAATGAAGCATAAGGATCAACCAAGCCATTGATGAAATAATGTATTGATGACATACTCTAAGACATAGGGAATGGACACACTAAGACATATCAAAGATGTAAGGTTTAACTAAGGTCATTTGTGAGTGCCGTGCAAACTAGTTAAAATTGAGAAAGTTTAACTTTAGTGTGTGCCAAGAAATCCTTTAGGTTTCGAGTAACACAGAAGGTGCCGAGCAATCCTTTAGGTGCCGAGTAACACAGAAGGTGCCGAGCATCAGTACACCGATGATGCCAAGTTGCTGCATTATTTGTTAAGTCAAAAGATTTGCCAGATCAGTAATGATAAGTTTGTTACATTGAATTTTGTGAATTAGTTGGATGATAAGGATGATGAGTAGATGTCACCGAATTTTATGCAAACCAATTCAAGATGAATATTGATGGACTTATCATGAAGTTCCTAGAAGAAATAGTTTAGAGGGAAAATGATATCATTCTCTCAAATCAATTCAAATTGATAAGTGAGAAGATTTGAGTAGGAAATGAAGAACATAAATTCTTTATAAGGAGTTATAGGTCAAAGATTAAGAGTGTGAAGGAGTTGGTCATAAGTGTGGTCATGTGAAGAAGCCAAGAGAAGGCTAGTGTAAAGTGTCGAGAAGAGGATACAGTGAGAAGTAAGCATAGAGTATCAAGACTCTGAGTTGATCAAGTGACCATAGAGTGCATTGTCATAATGAGTGGAAGAACTCAAGGAGATAGATCTTGAAGGGTGAACAAGTTGTCAGCACTGCAAGGAAGAAAAGCCAATCAAAGAAAAGAACTGAAGAGTGATCTGAAATATGCAAGGTTAGAGTTGCAATTTTTATCAGGTGAAAACCTTTCTAATACTTTCCTACCATTGTATTAGACATTGAAATCCTATATTGCTAGGTTAACTTAATAGCTAGGTGGATAAGCCTTAGGAAAAGGATAAAAGATCCCCAAGAGAAGGATAAGAGATCTTCAGGAGACGGATAGGAGATCCTTAGAGAGGGATAAAAGATTCTTTTGAGAAGGTGACTATAAATCCCATGGATTTGGGTGGGCCTAATAGCTCTATTTAAATATTTTAATAGGGTGACATTTTGAGTTGAATGTTCTTAAGTCTTCTAACATGGCACACCCCTAACAAGGTGTAGAAATCCTTTAATAGGGTCACATCTGAGAGTCTGTAAAGCCTTTAATAGGGAAAACCATCAGAAGTGGTTGTAATCTATTGTGCAGTAATTTTGTGGGTGTCATCCCCACCCTAGTTTTACCTTCATATCCCTGGAGGATTTTTGGGTCACGAAAATCCTTTGTGTTATGTGGTGATGCATGTTTACTTTTCATGATTGCTTAATGTTTAATTGCATGCATGATAATCTCAATTATATGCCATTAAGGATTTGAAAATTTGTATTGGACATTATTGGACCTTGAATAATTGATTCAACCCCCCTCTTAGTTATTCTAAAACAATTCTAACAATTGGTATCAGAGCACATTGCCGATTTGTTTCAAGGTACTATTAGTAGGAAGATCAACATGTCCAAAAGAGAAGTTCCCAAGCTAAAAAAGACAACTTTGTTGCATGAAAAAGTCTAATGAAGTAGCACCTTGGATCAATAGGTGACTATGCATAAACCTCAATCATAGTTGATCATGTAGATCCTGCAGGAACCCTCACTACAGAAGACATGAACAAGAAGAAGGAGCACAATCAAGTGATGTTAGATATTTCTTCAGCACTAAGCTATGCCGAGTATGATGACATCAAAGAATCTGATACTACACATTAGATGTGGAAAACATTATCAAACATCTATGGAGGAGATGATAATGTCAAGAGATCCAAAAGAGCGAGCCTAAAAGGAAAGTTTGATGACATGAAAATCGAAGAAGGAGAGAATGTTGTTGAATACAATGAAAGAATGAAAGAAGTGGTAAGTGCCATAAGAAGCGTAGGAGGACCATTATTAAAAGAAACAATATGTAGTAAATAATTGAGAACTTTGCTTCCTATCTATGCTGTAAGAGTATTGACCATCGAGGAGCTAAGGTGTGTACCAGGCACCACATTGTCATTTGAAGGAATAATTGGAAGACTCACTGCCTTTGAGCTATCCAACTTTGACAACTACAAGAAAGAAAACTTTGAATCTGCATTAAAAGCCAAGATGAAAATCAAAGAGAATGAGGAGGTGCAAACAAAGAAAAAGAGTGGAAAAGGAAAGTATTTATCTAGTGATACTAGCACTAATGAAGATGATGTAGACCAATTGGAGGCATTACTAGCAAGAAGATTTCATAGAGGAAGAGGCAAATTCAAAGGTAAGCTGCCAATCATTTGTTTCAATTGTAATGAAGTTGGTCACATTGCAGCCAAATGCACACAAAAAAAAAAATTACAAGGATGGACGCAATCTCAAGAACAAGAAAGAGGACAATAAGGACTACAAAGGTAAAGGCAAAAGATGCTACATTGTTGAAGAAGACTCTAATGCGAATGATGATGAAGTAGTCTATGTGGCTATGAAAGATGAATTAGATGAAGATGAAGCAACTGCCCTGGTAACCTACATGAACAAGAATAACAAATAGATCATAGACAAATGATGCTCTCATCAGATGATTGGAGATAAAAGTAAGTTCATTACCTTTATTCAACATGAAGGAAATAGTGTTAGATTTGGTAACAATGCACCATGTCGGATCAAAGGGAAAGGTAGTATAAAGCTTATTGAAAAGATATCATGTGATAATGCATACTATGTTGAAGGCCTGAATTATAACTTGTTAAGTGTCTCACAATTAGGCAACATAGGATGCAAGGTTGAATTTGAAAATGGAGCTGCTAAGATTTATGATTCTCAAGGAAGTGTAATAGGAAAAGGGGACTAGACTAGGAGTAATTTGTTCTACCTAGACATGGAAGATGCTTCTTATCTCATTGTTCAAACTGATGATGTATGGTTATGGTACAAGAGGCTATGCCATGTAAATTTTTACAATATGATAAGCATTGGTAAAATGAAGAAATTCAGAGGTCTATCAAAGTTGAAGAAGCCTGATAACACCATGTGCAAACAATGCCAACTAGGAAAAATGACCAAGTCAACTTTCAAAATCAAGACTTATACTTCTAATGAAGTATTAGAGCTAGTTCATACTGACTTGTGTGGTCCTATTGAAGTACAAAGCTACAAAAGTGATAGATACATAATGCTATTTGTAGATGACTATTCAAGGATGATGACAGTCATGTTACTAAAACAAAAATTAGATTCATTCCAAATGTTCAAATGGTACTTGGCCAGAGTTGAGAAAGAGAATGGGAAGAGCCTAAAATTTATCAAATATGATAGAGGAGGTGAATTCACATCAAGAGAATTTGAAGAATTCTACAATGAAAGAGGAATCAAAAGGCAGATATCAACACCTAAGACTCCACCTCAGAATGGTACAACAGAAAGAAGGAATAGATCAGTCATTGACTACAATAGAACCTTAGTGATGGAGAAAAATGTTGCACTCAAGTACTAGAGAGAAGCTATAAGTACTTCAGTCTGCACACTCAACAGAGTTCAAGTCAAGAAAGGTACAAATGCAACACCTTTTGAATTATGGTATGGACATTCTCCTAATGTAAAACATTTCAAAATATTTGGATGAAAATGCTATATATATAAAGAGTTTAGAAATGGAAAGTTTGATGCAAAGAGTGAGGAAGGCACATTTCTTGGTTATTCTACTAGAAGCAAAGCTTATAAGTGCTTGAATGTTAACACTAACAAAGTAGTAGAAAGCAAAAATGTGAAATTTGATGAGCTTGTAGAAGTTCAAAGTGTCGAGAGCACCGAGAAAGCAGAAGAATACAAGACCTTTGTATACTTTTATAAAGGTATACCTAAAAATGGTGAAGTTGAACCTCAGAATGACAATCAGCAACAAAATCTAGTATCTACCGAGTCACAGACAGTGACTGCCGAGCAGCAAACACATTTAGAAGACAAGCTGCAAAATACATAGAATGTTCATTTAGACTCTGAGAACTATCAACATGAAGAAAATGAAGAAATATCTGATGAAAATACACATGAAGATTCAGATTTTGAAAGAGACAACATGTAAACAAGGAAATAACTAGTATTGGCAAAGTATGTAAGAAGACATCATCCTGCAGATGAAATTATTTGAAATAAAGAGGCAAGACCAATGAAAAGGAATATACTCAAAAGTGAGGCATGTCTACTTAGAAAAATGGAACCAAAAATGGTAAGTGAAGCCATAAAAGATGATGACTGGTACAATGCTATGAAAGAAGAAATAGAACAATTTGAAAAGAACAAGACATGGACCTTAGTCTCAAGACCAGTTGACAGAATGTATTAGAACCAAGGGGGTGTTCAGAAACAAGTTAGATGAGAATAGTGAAATCACAAGGAACAAGGCAAGACTAGTCTGTAAAGGGTATGCACAAGAAGAAGGACTAGACTATGGAGAAAATTTTGCTCTAGTTGCCAGAATGGAAGGAGTAAGGACCTTATTGGCATATGTCACCTTCAAAAGATTTAAATTCTATCAAATGGATGTTAAGTCCACATTTCTGAATGGTATACTTGAAGAGGAAGTCTACATAGAGCAACTAGAAGGATTTGTTTATGAAAATAAAAAAAACAAGGTATGCAAATTATGTAAGGCTCTATATGGATTAAAGCAAGCCCATAGAGCTTGGTATGAGAGACTTCACAAGTATCTAGTGCAAATAGGATTTGAAAGAACTGATGATAACAAAAACATGTACATCAAATCAAAAGAATGTAAGGATATCCTTGTATTTAAAATCTTTGTGGATGACATAATTTTTGGAGGACAGGAAGAACCTTGCAAAATTTTTTCTTACAAAATGAAATATGAGTTTGAGATGTGAATGTTTGGAGAAATCAAGTTCTTTGTTGGATTGCAAGTACATCAACTAAAACATGGTATATTCTTGACATAATCAAAGTACATCAAAGAGATACTCAAGACGTTTGGATTGGAAGACTCCAAAATTGTCAGCACACCAATGTAAATAGGACATAAGCTATCCAAAAATGATGAATCAGCTAAAGTCAATCAAACAATGTACAGATCCATGATTGGAAAACTACAATATGTTGTACATAGCAGACTAGACATAGCATTAGTAGTTCAAATAGTGGCTAGATTCTCTACTAAGCTTAGAGAAAATTATCTCATAGTAGTAAAAAGGATAATGAGGTATCTCAAAGGAATTGATGATTTTAGGCTATACTACAAAGAGAATGAGAAGTTTGAGCTCAATGCATACACAGACGCAGATTGGGGAGGCAACATTGATGACAAGAAAAGCACAAGTGGAGGAGCATTATTCTTAGGTAAAAGGCTAGTTACCTGGACTAGCAAGAAAAAAACATGCACATCTCAATCCACTGTAGAAGTAGAATATGTGGTAGCAACAATCAATTGCACAAACATCTATTGAAAGGAATGAAAGAAGAGGTAACCAAACCAGTGATTCTATATTGTGATAATACAAGTGCTATATACATATCCAATAATCTAGTAATGCATGCAAAAACCAAGCATATTGCAATCAAGTATCACAATGTCAAAGAATTGGTGGAAGACAAAGAAGTGAAGATGGAGTACATTCACACAAAGGAACAAATTGTAGATATCTTCACAAAACCATTGCCCAAGGATACTTATGAATATCTTAGAGGCAAGTTGGGGGTAAAGCCCCTAACTGAAGTAGTCTAAAGAAACAAAGAAGTTGCCTTGCATCAATAAGAGTAGATCATTGGAATATTAGAAGAATGATGCAGAGGATGACAATAGGAACATAAATTCTAGATCAATCACAAGCATGGTGACAAAGGAAAAAGACATAAGATGCAAAGCTTACACCAAGCATGTTGAAGATGCTACACCTTTGGCATTTATGGCAAAGAGGGAGATTTATGAGAAACTAATCAATAAAAGGAAAGAGGGAGTATGAAATCAGTAGTAGACAAAAAAAGAAAAGAGAGATTTAGAAGAGATAAGAAACTGATCAGCAAGCAGCTATCAAGGATCATGAATATAGAGCAAGGATGCAAAAGTCAAGAGAGAGAAGCAAAACAAAGGATTCAGTTTGTATCAGCGAAAGAGGGAGACATGATACAAAAATGAAGATATGAAATGGACATGTAATGAAAAAAAGTTTTTTGTTTGGTATATAATTTTGGTGGTAACTAAGTTGATCAGCTCAATCAATTGATCAGTTTGGTTTTCCATCAATGCCAAAGAGGGAGATTGTTGGAAATGATTGAAAAGATCATGAATGTAGAATGATGAAACTGGTAAAGAATGTTTTCAATCATTTTTTTGTCATTGATGTCAAACTTGGTACTTACAGGAATGACAATTGCTTAAGTGATCCAAATATTATCAATTGGTTGATTGACAAGGAGGAGACAATCAATAAGATGTAACTAGAGCACCTAGAGAAAGGTTGAAGTTATGATGTTGTAATGAAGTATAAGGATGAGCTAAGCTAGTGATGAAATAGTGTATTGATGATATACTTTAAGACACAGGGAATGGACACACTAAGACACATCAAAGATGTAAGGTTTAACTAAGTTCATTTATGAGTGCCGAACAAACTAGTTAAAATTGAGCAAGTTCAACTTCAGTGTGTGTTGAGCAATCCTTCAAGTGTCGAGTAACATAGAAAGTGCCAATAAATCCTTGAGGTGCTGAGTAACACAAAAGGTGCTGAGCATTAGTACACCAATGATGCCGAGTTGCTGCATTATTTGTTAAGTCAAAAGATTCGCTAGATCAGTAATGATAAGTTTATTACATTGAATTTTGTGAATTAGTTGGATGATAAGGATGATGAGTAGATGCCACAAAATTTTATGTAAACCATGTAAAAAAATTCAAGGAAAATACTGATGGACTTATCATGAAGTTTTTGGAAGAAACAATTTGGAGGGAAAACAATATCATTCTCTCAAATCAATTCAAATTGATAAGCTAGAAGATTTGAGCAAGAAATGAAGAACATAACTTCTTTATAAGGAGTTACAGGTCAAAGATCAAGAGTGTGAGGGAGTTGGTCATAAGTGTGGTCATGTGAAGAAGCCAAGAGAAGGCTAGTGTGAAGTGTTGAGAAGAGGACACAGTGAGGAGTAAGTACAAAGCATCAAGACTCTGAGTTGATCAAGTGACCATAGAGTGCATTGGCATACTGAGTGGAAGAACTCAAGGAGACAGATCTTGAAGGGTTAACAAGCTGTCAGCACTGCAGGGAAGAAAATCCAAGCAAAGAAAAGAACTGAAGAGTGATATGAAATCTGCAAGGTTAGAGTTGCAATCTTTATCAGGTCAAAACCTCTATAATAATTTCTTACCATTGTATTAGACATTGAAATCCTACATTGCTAGGTTTTCTTAATAGCTAGGTGGATAAGCCTTAGGAAAAGGATAGAAGATCCCCAGGAGAAGGATAAGAGATCCTTAGGAGAAGGATAGGAGATCCTTAGAGAGGGATAAAAGATTCTTTTGAGAAGGTGACTATAAATCCCATGGACTTGGGTGGGTCTAATAGCTCTATTTAAATCCTTTAACAGGGTGACATTCTAAGTTGAATGTTCTTAAGTCCTCTAACAGGGCACACTCCTAATAGGGTGTAGAAATCCTTTAATAGGGTCACATCTGATAGTGTGTAAAGCCTTTAACAAGGCAAACCATTAGAAGTGGTTGAAATCTATTGCGCAATAATTTTGTGGGTGTCATGCACACCCCAAATTTACCTTCTTATTCCTGGAGGGTTTCTGGGTCACAAAAATCCTTTATGTTATGTGGTGATGCATGTTTACTTTTCATGATTGCTTAATGTTTAATTGCATGAATGATAATCTCAATTATATGCCATTAAGGATTTGAAAATTTTTATTGGACATTATTGGATCTTGAATAACTGATTCACCCCCCCTCTTAGTTATTCTAAATTGATTCTAACAAGGTCCATACAAGGTTGTTTAGTGCCTCAAATCTGACTTTGAAGTCTCCAGATAACTTAAAACTTCAATAACTTTTAAATCATATAGCCTTTTGACCTGATTCTTTTTCTGGAGTGCTTTAAATTACAAGTATAATCATCCCTCAAAATTAAAACCTCTAAATAAAACTTTTTTCTCCATTGACACATATCCCAAGGTGCTCAAAAACACTAACCCAAAAAACCAATAGTGGAACTAGGAGATTTGGAATCTCTATTTGACCTAAATGGGTATCCAAAAATTAAAACACATTAAAGAAAAACTAACACTAAGCATAGTTTTGGGTGATACATGATTGCCCTTACACCATTGGATGCTCCTACATTAGTCACCTAGGGTAAATTGAAAAGTGACCCTGTCACTTTATAGCTAGTAGAGGAAAACCCAAATTGGAAACCTCTACTACAGATATCAAAGTTCAATCCTCCACTAATTGTCCTTTCCACTTCACTATGTATTCTTCATACTACCTATTTATGGTATTTTATCCCACACAACTATCCAGAATTTCTTCAATCTCTTACTTCTTAGAAGTAGGAATTAGACATAGCTCCAACATCAACTCCTCCTTTGCACCATCATCATGATATTCTATTAAGTTCATAGTATTAAAAATAGGAGAAATGTGACTCCCATGTAGAAACTCCACCTCATATGCATTTCTTTAATCATGTTTCTTGAAAATTTTATAAGGACCAAATTTCCTCATCTTCAGCTTCTTATAGGTACCCACTGGAAATCATTCCTTCATCAAATATACCATAACCAAATCCCCAACTTGGAACTCTTTATGTCTCCTATTTTTATTTTCTCTAGCCTTATACTATAGGTTCATCTTGGTAATATGTGCATGTACCTCTTCATGTAGGTTCTTTACACATTCAACAATGTCTTTTGCCTCAGCACTTGTCCTCTATCCTTGCTCCGTCTTCCTTGGATCTAGTGTAGTCATTGGACTACTCCCATACACAATTTGAAATGGTAATCTACTAGTACTCCTATTCATAGAATTGTTGTAAGAAAATTCTAGTTGTAGTACAATCGAATCCCATCCTTTTGGCTTATCTCCTACTAAACACCTTAGCAAATTTCCTAGACTTCTATTCACTAATTCTATTTGTCCACCAGTTTGTGAATGATGTGTAGAACTAAACTTCCTACTCTATCTTCAACTTCTTCTACAATGTCCTCTAGAAATACTTGAAAAATTTAGTATCTTTGTTAGAAATAATACTTTTTGGGAGACTATGTTAGCTTGACCACCTCTTTCAAAGACAAATCTGCAATATGCACTGCATCATGAGTCTTGTGGCATGGAATGGAATGTGTCATCTTGGAGAACCTATCAACCACCACAAATACTAAGTCATTACCCCTTTGTGTCCTTGGTAATTAAGGAATAAAATCCATACTTATGTGCTCCTGAGGATTTATTAGAACATGCAATGACTGATAGAGTCCAATAGTTTGACTAAATCCTTTGGCTATTTGACATACTCGATAGTTCTGCACAAAATTCTTCACATCCTGTGACAATTGAGGCCAAAAATAATGTTCACTAATAATGGAATTGGTTTGATCTCAACCAAAGTGTGCTACCATCCCTCACAAAACTCCTTGGAATAGAAAATTGACTGCCGTTGAACAACATACCATCTTGAATCATGTAATCTAGCTACCTGGTCCTATCTAGAGCAATAGGTTTTTACAAGCCTTTCAAGCCTCGACAAAGTTAGGATCCTCAGGGTATAGATTCTCGAGTTCATCAAACCTAATCACTTCAACGTACATTTTTGTCAGCAACAATTATCTTCTACTTAATTCATCTACAACCCTATTAGACCTTTCACTTCTATTTTTCAATACAAATGTATAGCTTTGCATGAACTCTACCCATTTCAAATGTCACTAATTCAATTTACCTTGTCTATTTAGGTATTGCAATGCCTAATGATCAGTATACAAGAAAAATTATTTTGGGAACAAATAATGCCTCCATTTCTTTAAGGCCTGAACTATTACATAGAATTCCTAATCATAAATAGAATACTCCTTCTTTACACCATTTAATTTTTCACTAAAATAGGAAATATGCTTACCTTCTGTTGGTGTTTTAAAACTACTGAACAACAAAATGTTCAATACCAGAATGATAACACTCATACAACCTAAGGATCAGCTAATTCCCATTATCAGCTACATGAGTAAACCATTTGGACCCAACTTCAACAAAACCAAAGGATGGTTTCCTACTCTTTTGGCTCCGCTAAACCAAGGTGGGTGCACCTAGGGATAATTTTAATGCAAACTACTATGTAGAGACTCTTTTAGTTTCATTCTGATTCTCATCTATTACCCATTAACACATGAGCAACTTACTTCATTTCTTTTAATGTTCTCAAACTTGTATGCATCCCTTGTCAGTAGATCTGGTCGTCATCCTCCTTGAATTTACAAATATTCCTGGAAATAATAGCTACCTAAGAATCAGAGAATAGATATAAATGAACATTGATCAGCATTTATAACTTTGAACAAAATTGAATGAAAAATGATTTTGATTTTATAAATTGATTTGATATGCAGCAACAGAATTCATCCTTCTTACTTCTGACTCATGAGACGAGTGCCTTATCCATTGGGAAAAGAATTAACTATTGGTAGGAGATCTAATTTAGATAACTTGTAAATGAATTAATCAATTGTAATAACCAATCTCCATTCTTATGAAATATCCCTTTATGAATTCACAAACCCTACTGATTCACTGAAGCATTTATATAATTTCTTGAAATAAGAGCAGCAATGAAAATAGTATACAACCAATCGTGATTGCATTCAGCCAATTAAATTTTATTTAAATGACTTTAAAGTAGATAAACCCATAAACTAGAGACAGAAACTGATGACACAAATATACTATAAATACCCTTTTGTATTATCCTTTTCATATGACTAATACAGTGACCAATAGAAAACCAATTGAAAGCCCAGAATAGATTGCTATTTTTGTCATTCAATATGTTATTAGAAAGTACAATGTAAACAAACTCAAATCAGCTACACTCTATTTGACCGACTGAATGTACTTTTCTTGAGAAAAACAAAATTCTACAAGTTTTAGACCCTCACAATGCCTTGAAAACTCATTTATATAGCATGAGTTGCAACAAGCAAAGGGCAATTGTGATTTGACAAGTGTCCAAGAAACAAAACATCACACAAAAGAAAAAAATGGTCACAACAGAATGCCAGGCGTATCAAATATTCTTTTAGGTAGGCTCATTCCTGTTACTTTTGTAAATTATCAACTTTTGATTTGTCTCTAATTATTCTAGATCCTCAGAATACATGGCTACCAAGCTAGCCAATGAGGGGTGATCTTGTGATGCCTCCAAATCAATTTTTTTCCTGCGAATTTTCACTGCTTTCAACTTGAGCAGGCACTATTTCTTTTTCACCTTCTTCTTTCTTTAATTTTGGTGCTGATGTGTTAATGACCTGCACCTCACCTTCTTGTTCCCTATCATCATCTAAACTACCTTCCTCTAACTGCTTGTTCGAAGGAATATCGGCCATGTAGGTGTTAGACTATATATCATCCGGCCAACTGAACTACAAGATATCATTTTTTTTTTACTATATAATCAACCTCCTTTTCAAAACCAACAAATTCTTGCTTCAACAAATCAAAAAATTACTGGACTTCAACCAATTCCTCTATCATGGTGGTCCACTAGGCATGCCCCTTTTCATTAACAACTTTATTTATCCTCATGCAAAAAAGGTCATCCAATTCTTTATTCCATTCATCCCTATTTTTCAATTGATTCTTTCTATCCAAGGCACAAGGAAATAGATCAAATTTTTTATTCTTGTACTTATTCAAGCAAGAAACAATTTTCAATTGCAGAGCAACTCTCATGTTATCAAAATTTGACAGGTCATTAGCAATATCGTACAATTTTGCAATATGGTCATTGGAAGACCTTATAACTGAATAACATAAAAGGGTGATTTCTTTTTCCCTTTTTCCCCACTTGTTAACAATAGGCTTGAGGGTTTCATCATGGTTTTTCAATTGCTCCCATATACTTATTATTCTTGCTAACTGATCAAAGAACAAGGGCCATTCAATCTTATCTACTAAATACATTAGGGCCTTTCTAAGCTTATCCTCATATTGCGTATTTAACTCTACATGTAATGCCCATAGCTTATTTTTTTCTTCTTCAAAATCCTTAGCTGTATAATATTCTGGCCTTTGAGGTGTGTCTAGTATTTCTACAAGGGGGGTGGATTTAAAAGGTTCCATTGGAGGATAGGGGTATGTTATTCTAGGCCTAGTAGATTTCCCCATTAGCTTGTTTTCAAGCTCAACTCTCCTTTTTACCTCCCTATTATAAGCCTCAAGTACTGTTTCATACTTATTCTATAACTCCATCATAACCTATTCCTCCTTCTTAGCAGTGGCCAAAAGAAACTTAGAAGAATCCACATTCCAATATGCTGCCTGCACATGTGAGGTATCAGTAACTCTTCTCAGAATTAAGCTTCCCATCAACCTAGACTCATCTAACCATGATGATGTGGCTCTGGATCCTCTTCTTAGTGACCAACTGACCAATGCAACTTGATCTTCAATGAATGCAGTACCTTGAAAGTTCTCTTTATTCTTGTCTTGCAAAGTTAATTTATTTGAAATATAACTAAAAACTAAGGCATTAGCAATATCCCAATTTGGCAACAATAAAATGTTAGATGTCTTGACCATTTTCCTCCCTTCCTTAGGGCTTATACTCTACAATTATTTTATCATTTCTTCTTTAGTTTGGTTCTAAATGGAAGTTTCATCCATTTTTGGATTCTCTGTTTTCATCTTTTTACATTTCTCCTAAAAAATGTTCATGTTTTCCCTCCATGCAAACTATTGAAAAGCCCTAGATTTAACAAAACTGTCATCAGTCAAAAATTGATGACTTGCCTGTTCTAACACAAGGTCCAATTCCCTACCACTATAATCTACTATAGTTAGATCCAAAATTGGGAGGGAAGGTTCTAAAGAGTTAACCTTATTTAATTCTACTTGAGTAATAAAAATACCTCCCTATGATCCCATCTATTCAATCTATTCACCAGTGAGCTATTCTTCTCCAATCCTCAGAGGGGACTGAGTGGGTGAATATTCCTCAACTTGAGGCCTTTCTTCTGTTATTACCTTCTGCCTCTTAGGAGTAGGCTCATTAGGTCTCTCCTCTTGGCCTATACTAGTGGATCCTATTATTTACTTGCCCTTATCCACAGGAACCCTTTTATTCTAAATTATGGTATACCGAGGCCACTTTTGTACAATTATTTGACCAGCTCCTACATTAGGAGTGAAAGCCAACCTCCTCATGACTCCTCTAGCCTTATTAGGATAAGAATCAATAATTTTTTTTTTCTTTTCATTCATAGCTTCCATTATTCCAAGGAAGTTATTCATGAGCTTATTTATTCTGTCAGCCTCTATATTAGCATTATCTAAAGGACCATAATCCCAATCAAAATAATGAATGAACTCTAAATCTCGGGAATAAACTCTCCATTTTTCTTTCTTAGTTTCCTCTTCCTGCAATGAGAATTGATTCTTTATAATATCCTCTCGATAATAAGAATCATGCTTTGACCTGTCCCAACTTAATTTTATGCCTTAATGTTTGGTTGAAAAATCCCTCAGAATCACAAAAATGAGGATGAGAGATAACTGTCATATACTGTTCCAAAATTTTATACAAGAAGAGCCAACCTCTTTTGGTAATCAAAAATTGATTGGCCACTGCACAAGTAGGGAAAATTGACCCTAGTTGCCTTTTCAACAAAAACATTTCTTCTACTCCTCCTAATTGCCACAAATCTTTAGCCATTCCTACTTTCAAAGGTACTTGGTAGGGAAAGACACGAGGACTCCCTTTAAAATCGTAGATTCTAAAAATAGTAGAAATAGAGTAAGGGATGATATCTCGCCAATTATGTGAAACTTTGAAGTTATGGGGGTTATCCATAGGCCTGAAGAGACTCATTAGTACATTAGGGTTTTTGGGATTGTCACTCAATATGAGGCATCTCAATTTAGAAGCAAAATACCTATCAAATCTGACAAAATTGGCATTACTTGCATCCCAGGTCATATCTACACTCCACAACTGGACCGGTAGTATTTCCCCATTCTCCTCTCTATTCTATTCCATCTCATTACCAAAATATGTCACTCCTTTGAACAAAAACATATGCATTAATAGAGAGTAGTGACCAAAAGTATTTTCCACCTTGCCCTTCACAATCCCAACTAAACCAATGTGAATCTCTTCAGCCAAAAAGGAAGCAAAATAAAAAATAACATCCATACCAAAGGAAGCAATTTGAACCATCATATACATGAGGCCAATGGGCATGAACTCCTGCTCATCTTCACCAAAAACTCGGCACAATGTCCTGTATATCCCTACAGTTTGGGAAGTGAAAAGAATCTTCTTAAAAGGCTCTCTACAGGCTGCAATAATTACTGGAAAAGTTCCTATTGTACCAATGTGTGCCCTCAGTGCACCTTGCCTAATTACATCCATCTTTTCTTTGTATTCATTCTCTAATTCTGGTAGATTGATTTGCGCATGGTAATATGATAAAGGTTCTAGGTGAAAAACCTCTCTAATTTCTTTAGGACTAATTGAGACCAGAGGCACACCATCCTTTCTTCTCACAACAATAATGGCTTGGTCATAATTCTTGGCAATAGCTTCAAGCAAATCATAATCGATGAAACCACTCAAAACTACTAACTTTCCCAAATCAAAATTCCAGACATGAGCATGTGAGGCAAACAACTTCCTTTTTGAAAACCACTTTGTAAACAAGATAAGACCAGTTTGAGTAGTTGTTGCATCCCTAACCCAATTCCCCTTGTCATACAGGGCATCCACAATTTTAAGCCTAGGGTTTAAGGAAATCAATTTTTTAACTTGTTCAAGTTCAGTGGTAGATTCTCTGAGTAATTCTAATAAATCATCATGGACATTCCTATCCATATAATTAAATTGCCCAGAAAATGCTTTCGTAGGAGGTATTTTGATAGTATTGAAAGAACTGGAATGGCACAGATGTTGTAATATGAATACTTACTTGACTTGTTGAACTTGTTCTTCTCTAAACTTCTGTAATTGATAGCGAACAACAGAGGACTAGCTTCACATCTTTACCAAGCTTAACACAATACAATCAATAGGCTCTTGTGCTCAAAAAACTTGCAATCTTTTTTTGCGTGGGACTGGAATTAATGAAAAGCTCTTATGTTATACTCTATTTCTCCCACATGTGAAGTTTTCACTTTTGATAAATGCATAGAACATAAAAATAGAGTGGTGTCACACTTTCTTTTTAAACTTGCACTGTTGATCCTTGAAAAATCCTATAATCTGGGAATGAAAACTAAGCTAATTCAATTTTCTTCTTAACACACTGGTAGTCAAGACAATAAAATGCCTCCATATATACCTTTCCTTCAATGTTGGAGCTTCAAATTGGGCCCATGGATGACCAAGGACACATTTTATCAACTCACTAACTCATTATACATAACTGTCAAGCACCTTTCCATAATGAGCTAGTGATAACCATTGATTTTGCATTGATCGCATGATAGATATTTGAAACATCCTTTGGAGGAAAAAATGGTAGGCCCCTCACTTGTTTAACTCGCTATACTTAACTTTTGCACTTCTCTTCATAGCGAGTTAATGAGCATCGTCAATTCATACTTGATCTTGTGGTCAGCAATTTACTGCAATAGCGGTGGGCCAACACTTCACTAACTTGCTATACTTAACTTCCAAGAATTTTTCCATAGCGAGTTAACGATGGCCTTTGATCTTGGTTTGATCGTGAATCCAGGATACAACTTTCGCTAAGTTGGCTCAACACACTAGCAGACATATACATTTTCCAATTTCTTAATTACATCATACATCTTGGGCCTTGCCATGTTCATGATTTTCAGGCAGGTCGCTATATCGCTACTGGCAAAAATATCAACAATTTGGCTAGTGATATGGGGAGCTCCAACGAATAGAAAATTTTCGGCTAAAAAATGCTCAATAGGATGCCACCATGTAATTTGATCTCCACAACTCAGCCTTATCACGTCACTCATTCAGGGCCCACCTCTGAGAACTTTCAGTTACATCACCATTTTCCAACCAGTCGCTATATTGCTATCGGCAAAAATACCAACTATTCGGCTAGCGATATGGCAAGTTCTGATAACCATTAAAAATGATGCTCAAAAAATAGAACTACTAACTTTAACCTATAGAAAAATAAAAGTGAAAACTGCGCCATATCTTCCTCGGGATCCTCAAAATCACCTCTTAGTTCACAAGAACACTGTCTTTTATAAACTTCGAGCATTCTCTATATCACCATCGGAAAGTTGCATGGATTTCTCAGTAGCGACTTGACAAATTGTTGGATAAATTGAACTCCGGTGACACCACTTGTAAGGTTTTCCACGTGCATTTCTTCTTGAAGCCGGCAAGTCTGGGACATAGCACGTGGTCAAAATGTCTTCACATTAATACATTTTGTAGCGTTAGATTTCACTTTTAAGTATCACAGATATTTCTTCGATGATCGCTACCTTGCTATGCGTAACATGTGAGCATCTTTCGATAGCGAATATGCGACAATCGTGGATTTAAATCAGATCCGATGGCAGGATTAAAACCCCTTTTTCAAAAGACTCAACAACAACACTCAAGCAAGTGGGAAAAGAATATTCGCTCCTTACCCCTTTTGAAATTTCTTGCGCTAGGATAGAACTTGATAAGCCAAATGTAGGGTTTTTGACAGATTTTCAAAGGTATCAAAATATACTAAACCAAAACCTAAAACCCTATGATTTAACAGGAAAAATCTCATCTAATTTTTTCAATTTTTTTAGGAAAAATTGATACATAAAAAATCAGATCAACACCTTCTTGGCTCAACATAGCCCCAATAGCACTATTACTAGCATCACAATCTACCTAGAACACTTTACTAAAATTAGGAAGTGCTAATACAAGTTACTCTGTCACCTTCTTCTTCAGTAATTCAAAACTCCTTGCAGCTCCTATAGTCCACTTGAACTCTTTTCTATCCCCCCTCATTATTTCAGTTAGGGGTGCACATATACTACTAAAATTCCTAATGAACTTCCTATAAAAACTAGCCAAACCATGGAATGACCTCACGTTAGTGGTAGTTGACCTTGGAATAGGCCATTCCAAGATGACTTTTACCTTCTTTGGGTCCATTTTGAGAACTTCAATTGATACAACAAACCCCAAATAGACTAACTCCCTTTTCACAAGGCTACACTTCTTTAAATTAATCAAAAATTTCTCTTCCCTCAACCTTTCAAGGACACTATGAATGTGCAATAAATGTTCATCAAAAGACTTACTAAAAATCAAAATATCATCCAAATAGACAATAACAAAATTTCCCAAATTTTTTTTTAGTACCTCATTCATAAGTTGCATGAAGGTTCTTGGTGCATTGGTTACTCCAAAGGGCATGAAAAATGATTCATATAGACCCTCCTTGGTCTTGAATGAAGTCTTCTACTGATCTCCATCTCGTATTTGTATCTAGTGATAACCACTCTTGAAACCTATCTTTGTGAAGTACTAAGCTCCACTCAAGCAGAACATAAGATCATCTATCCTTGGCAAAGGAAATTGGTACTTGATGGTTATTTTATTTATAGCCTAAGACTCTGTACACATTCTCCCCTCCCCAACCTTCTTTGGTGCCAGCATTGTAGGTACACATGGATTCGGGCTCTCTTAAATTAAACCTTTCTTCAACAACTCTTGATCTTGTTTATTTAGCTCCTCAGTCTCAGTAGAAGTCATCCTATGAGTAACCTTGTTAGGAAAACTAGCTCCAGGGATTAAATCTATTAGATGACTAATTTGCCTTATTGACAGAAACCCTTTTGGAACATTATCAGAGATGTCATCTCCATACTCACTTAATAGACCTAAAAATTAAAGTGGAACTTCACTACTAGATTCCTTATCCTTTCTAGTAATCAAAGCATAATACATATGTTGATGTTTCATGCCATCCATAAATTTTCTTCCATTAACAAGACATACCCTAGCACTACTACATAGCTTTTCAACCTCCTTTATCAAGGGCTTCAATTTGTGGAAAACTCCATCCTTCATTAGAGAGTATGTATTTGCATGACCATCATGTATAGAATGCCTATCAAACTACCATGACCTTCCTAACAATAAATGGTAGAAATCCATTGGGATGATATCATAGAGATCCTCATCATGATAACTCCCAATCTTGAACTTTACCAAATATTGTTCACTAACCAAGACCTTATGATCATCCTGTACCCAAGAAATTTGATAGGGATGGGGGTGTTTCTCCCTCTTGAGATTTAGCTTTGAAACCATCTCCTTTGACACCAAGTTGTCAATGCTCCCACCATCAACCATCACATCATGACATTTACTCACACACTTGTACCTAGTATGAAACAAACTCCTCCTTTATCGAGATTCAGTCTCACTACTTAGCAAGACCCATTAATTAACTAAAACCTCTCCTCTTTATGCATCCTCTAAATGTAATGATTGTGCATGATAAATCACATGAGAAACCCTTGCTTGAACATCAACTCACCTATCTATCCTTCCTTGGAATTGAGGGCATTCGTAGGTATTATGACCTTCTTCATTGCAATGAAAACATATACCATTTAATCTTGCACTTCCTGAACCTTGTCCACATCCTCTACCTCTTCCTCTCTAATCTCCAAAGATTTAATCATGAGAGTAGTTCAAACCCTCATTGCTCTAGTTTTAGTTGGTATCCACATCTTCATTTTTCTTCTGGTTCTCATTTTGGCCTCCAAATGACCTGCCACCACCCCTTCCTCCTTGACTACACCCTCTTTTCCTTTAATCAAACTTTTTGTTTAACTTCTTGTCAACTCATAGGGAAAATTGGTATGCCTCTTCAATTCTAGTCATTCTAACTAGAATTAACTCCTCCTCAATGCTAGGTCTTAACCCATTAAGGTAAGGAGTAACTTTCTTCTTGTTTTCTTCTGCATGCCCCATCCTAATAAGGTCTCAATAAAACTCTTCCATGTATTCTTAGATAGATTTTCCTACTTTCTTTAACCCTTTCATCTTCTTGAATAGATAAAGGTCGTAATCAATAGGAATGAACTCTTCTTTAGTTTGTCCAACATGTGATTACATCTTATGATTTTCTCCTTTCCTCTTCTATTTCTTTTCAACTAAATCTCTTGCCACTATACTTTGGCATGGCCTTTCATTTTGGCCTTTGCAAACTTAACCTTATCAGGGTCCTTGATATCTTCATACTCAAATTATTCCTCTAGCTCATTGATCTAATTGATCAACTCATCTAAGTTTAGATTTCTTGAAAACATGCTGACATTAATTTTAGGTCTTTTTCCTAGCTTGGAAATGGCCCTAAAAAATTCTCCTCTACCTAGTTTAGGAATTCCGCATCTTCTTCCCCTTCCTACACAATATTTCCTTCTTCTTCATTTTCCTCTTCACTTTCATCACCTGCATCTATATTCATCCTTCTATGAATCTTCTCTTGCAATGCCTGAACTTGTCTCCGGAGGGCTCTAACCTCAGGAGAAACAACTCCAGCCCTTCCATCACTCTCCCTTCATGGAGGCACCTTTTCACTATATCAAAACCCACAACCACATAGTTCTAGTGTAAACTACCTCATAGTTGGCACTCTATCTACAAACTCAGGAAAACCCACTCTGATACCACTTGATGAGGGCACATCCTGATAAAAAATAAATTCAATAGGAAAAGATAAATATTATTATTAGAAGTGATATGCTATTACATTTAGTACAAAAAAAATAGACTCCATAATATGCCCTATGGGCTTACAATGTTATAAGATTCTGGAGAAAAACCCTTCTCACAGTACCTTCTCCCAAACTACACCAAAAATTGCATTTATAATACCATAAATGACCTTAAGTAGCACAAATTAGGTTTAGAGTTAGGAATAAATTCTAAAATATGCCATTTGGCATCCATATCCAAAATAGAAGGTTCTAAAAAAATGTCAGAAGTCAATGTAAAATTAGAAGAAACTAGAAATGGTAGTTCAACTTTCGGGAGGCATAACTTTTGATCTAGGATTTTGATTAATGAACTATTTACATTTTTAGAAAGCTCTCCAAGCACTTTATATCCTTATGGACCAGATTTCCTTGTCCCCCATTTCTTGGACTTGTACAAGGCCATTTAGTGCTTCAAATTTGACTTTGAAGTGCTCTTAGGGGGTCTCCAAGCAACTTAAAACTGCATAACTTTCAAACTGTAAAGCCTTTTGACCTGATTCTTTTTATAGAGTGCTTTAAATTACAATTATAAAAATCTCTCAAAATTACACCCTCTAACTCATCATAATTATTGCTCAATTATAAAATTACCTTTTTTCTAAATTGACACATTCCAAGGTGCTCAAAAACACCAACCCAGAAAACCAATGGTGGAACTATGAGAGTTTGAATCTCTATTTGACACAAATGGGTATCCAAAAATAAAAACAAATTAAATAGAAACCAATAGCAAGCAGATTTTTGGGTGATATAGGATTGCCCTTACACTACTGGATGCTCCTACATCATTAGAGAATTTCTTCATTAACAATTTCTATAGTGCCTCTCCTGTTTGACTTCTATAAGTCATCCTGATGGATGCAACCTTGCTGATATTTTGTTGTGATGGGATCATGATTGTGACCCTGAGTGGTCTAAACCATCGAGGTGTTCAGATTTATATTTCTGTATCAATTTCTTTGATTATGCTTTTGTCTAATCAATGAGATTATGATGTGATTTTTGGTTCACTGAGGTTTGTGCCAGTGGTTACCAGGATCAATGTGGTATCATGAGGTTGTTTCATGATTACCTTGAGATGTGTGCAGAGATTGCACTACGTACTATTACCATGCTACACTGGACTAGGTTCTTGTTGCAGTGGTTAGTCATGTTTATGACTATGGTTGTTTATGTATTTTAAATGCCTTTTTAATGCAGAGTAATCAATCTTTATTAAATGCATTAATGACTATAAATGGATTGTTCATGTGGGATTATTTGGTTATGTGCTGCGGACATTTACCTTGTTATATTTCTGATTAGAGAGATATTTGTTACTCATGTTATGTTTACATTTGAGAGGACCTGAAGGTCATATGTTACACTTTGATTCCAGTATCATGGATTTTAGACTACTATGCTGTTCAGTTAATCATATTGCATGATGATGCCATTTTGAGATGACAGTATGTTTTATGCTGATATCTGGTTACTTGGTATTTGGACATATCTCTGATTATGTTATGTGATGGATTTAATGCTATGGTTATTTACTTTATTCCTGCATTGTTATGCTTTATGCGAACGTGAGTGATGTAAATAGATGATTTTAATCTAATTAAATAAATAGTTGAATTAGGTGATTTAATGCATTATTGCTTCGGCTATGTTATTATATGCAATTGCACTTGATCGTGTTGTTTAGTGTGTAGGATTTATATCCCTGGCAGTGGCACATGGAGTTAGTGATTCAGCCATTCATATTTTACCAATGTCATCCTTATATGGTCGACATATCCTTTAATAAATGTTTAAATTAAACCTTTCGGTGATTTTTAAATCCAAACTCATTTGCATTACGTGATAAGACTAGTAAGTGTGTCTGTGCATTTAGAGGTTCACATTGTCGTGAAAGTTATTAAGGAGATTTATGTATTTTTGGGTTTTCGAGCTTTTTAATTGAATTATTTTAATTTTTGGAAGCTTTTCCATAGATGAATTCCTATTTATAGGAATAGCCTATTTTTGTTTGGGTCGATTTGGGGTTTAACTAGGTTGGCTAGTTATTTGCCCTAATCGATTATTCACTTGAAAAGTGAATAAATATCCAAAGAAGAATTTAATTCCTCTCTTCTCACTTTTGAATTGAAAAATTGGAGAGTGAAACCCAAAATCCTCTTCATGAGGATTTACTATTTTGTTCATTATGGGAGCTATAAGCATGGGATCGTCGCGAGGTTGGGCTCGTTGTGTCCAGCTCGAGAAAACTTTGGATTGCCGCAATTTTCAGCTACTTCTGCGAGATATTTATTTTATGGTTTAGATTTCTGTTTTGCCCTTTTGGCTGTGAGGTAGGGCTTTCTTGTTTTATTATTTCTGCTCCATTTCTACTTTTATTTTTGGTAGCCATTTGTTTGGAGACTGACAACTAGTGTTCCCCTCTGTTTCTAAATGCTAGTTCTACTCGATTGGGCGGGTATGAACATTTCCCTATTTTTCGGGATGAGGGTTTGGGATTTTACCCCGTTATGCTGGCCATTTTTGCATACGGTGTCCGATTCCATTTATTTTTGGATTTTTGGAGTTTCTGAACCCAAAGGCCAAATGGGTTTTAATTTTGAAAGTTTTTCAAAATTTGGGATTTTTACCTCATTTTGTGTGCCACCCTATTTTCTCAAGTTTTCTTGGCACAATGTGGGTCGCGGACTTGGATGATCCATTTGGATATCAGTCAGACCACTTCCAGACTTTTATGTTGCATTGGGATGCATGTTGCATCTGTACTCTCAATGTTGTATTCGGTTGAGTGATTTTATACCTGGTGTTATTGTTTCTTTTAGACCTTTGCTTTTGTTTTGTGAATGCTAGGATTTATGTAGAATCCATACTCTCAGATTGAGATCGGTTGAGTAAGTTCAGGATGTTTGGTCTTGTCACATCATTGGGATTCATGTAGAATCCATACTCTCGGATTGAGGCCGGTTGAGTGATTTTATGGTGTATGGTTTTATTGGCTTTGGGATTCGTGTGGAATCCATCCTTCCCGTGTTGCTTTCAATTGGGTGTTTTCTTTGCATTGTGTTCTCATTCTTGTCCTTGTGTTATGATCTTCGTGATGCTGGTGCGCCACACATGAGTACGCGTGCAAACATTTTTTGGGTGACTTGCAAGGCCTGATCTTCTGTAGATTTGTTGGAAGTTATGATCATTGGGGTTGGGATGGGAGTATGCATGCCCACAGACACTTGTTGTAGGATGAGCATGGGTAGGGTAGGGTAGCATCTGGAGGGGGCTTCTATCTCGCAGCTCGACGTTCATGGCGCCAGAGGTTGATGGAGGATAAGAAGTTTTAAGCAAGTGATAACTAAATAAAATGTGTGATTGTTAATAAAACTTAAGATAAGTAAAATGTGTGAGCACCCAATTAAGTTTGAGGACATAATGTGTGAGCACCCATTTAAGTTTGAGGCACACGATCCGAGCTTGGGCTTTTCAATGCCAAGCAACTCTCCAGGATATTAGCCCCTACTTAGCAGCCTTTTGAGTGTTTGACCAGGACCTGTACTCCTTGCATTGTCTTAGGTTCTTGGTTGCAGCCATCATACTATCTAGCGTGAGTGTTAGCCTTGGATGTTGTGCATTATGTGTGTTTGTGGTGTGATAATTATCTCCATCAGCACGGTGGGTGTGGACCTATGGGTGCCACATGTTTGGGAGGCGTAGCTACCTTCACCACTGCTAGGGACCAGTGTATAGAGATGGTCTTTTGTCCTAGTGTGACCATTGCTGGATGTCTTCAATTGATACTTCGAGTTTCAGAGTATGCTTTCTTGTGATTTGTGCTTTCTTTGGGATGCTTGCATATCATGCTTAGATGATGTTAGTTTGCTTGATGCATTCCCTTATCATGATGTTTAGCATATGATTAGATGATGTTATTTGATTTAGTAGTATATCTGTTGCTTACTGCTGTTTAGCGTGTGATAGGTGATGTTATCTACTATAGGATTATCTTATGCTTTTCTACTAGCATGTTAGATTTCCTTATGCTTATATTGTTGCATGTTTTAGTAGTGACGTCCCTATTACAATAGTATTGACAATTTGTTCAATGACTTGGGATGTTACGCGTGGGGGATGGCTAGGACCCACGATGGTCTTATGATGCTATTGACGGTTCAGAGGAACCATGCACTTAGTTTGGTTGTTTAGTTCTCTGTGATGTTTATTTCAGTGTGTTCTTTGTTGCTATAGGTTAGATGGATAGATGTTCTTCTTTTTGTGTTGTTCTTGCACTCGAGTGTTCATTCCTCGAGCCTTTGTGGATCCGGTACTCCCTGGTGTGGAGGTTCTTTGCTCTATTTTTTGGTCATTTTTTCTTTTGGGAGTATTTTCGTGTTTCTATGGGCTACATTTGTTCAGCATAGTGTGACACTTTAAAAAGTATCGCACGCCCATGCAAACTATGTTGTATAACACTGTAAAGTATTGCACGCCTTCTTGAGAAATGTCGTATGACACTGGAAGAGTGTCACAAGCCTTCTTGAGAAAAGTCGTATGATGCTATAAAGTGTCGCATGCCTTCTTGAGAAGTATCATATGACACTGGAAGAGTTTTGCACACCTTAAGGAGAAGTGTTGCCCTCCCTTAGTAAAAAGTGTCGCACGAATTTTGTGAAAAACCTGTGCGGGCCGACAGCAGGCACTTTTCTTCATGATTTGAACTTTTTGTGAGTGGTTTTAGATACCCTTTTGGATGTTCTTCGACCCTATGTTGTTCCATTTTGAATTCCGTTGGTTTCTCTTGAATGCAATTTTTGTGTTTCTGTTTAAGTCTCTTGGGGTTTAAAATATATCATTTAAGTATAAGAGAATTTCTTATACTTAAGATATATTTTATTATATGTGACGAATCTTTTGAGATAGGTTTTAGACCTCTCGGATATAAGTTAAAGATTCTAGGAAATTTTAGGGCTTCAAAAATCCAGACTTAGCCAATTTTTAGGGCTTCAGGATTTTAGGCTTAGCCAAATTCTGGGACTCTGCATTTTATCCCATCTTGGTGTTTTGTTGATGAGTGGTCATTTCTTGAGCCCTCATCTTGTTGTGGTGGTTGTTGGCTTTTTTTTGCTTGTTTTAGTTAGTAGTGGCGTTTAGAGATCTGTTGGTTGTCAGGATTATGGTGAAGTCTTCTGTTGTGATCATTGTGATACCTGTATGATATTGTCATGCACATTCATACTTGTAAAAAAAAAAAAAAATTCTTGGCTTGATTTGAATCCTTGTTTCCAAGGATCTCTAGGCAGAGCATTACATCTGGTATTAGAGCCCATGTTGAATCATTGGGACCTTTCTGTTTATGTTGCCCTTGTAGTTGTTGCTATGTTAGTTGAGTGTGAGTGTCTTGATGAGAAATCGTGATCTTTCTTGCTTCAGTATCTACTTGGGATGGACTTGCTTGTCTAGTAGATGCAACTAGATCAGAATGTGGAGAAGGAAGTGAGTCTTCCTAGTTTTGTAGGCAGAATCGATTGGCCTTGGTTGGTTGGTTGCTTGTGTGACCCTTTTTGGATGGAACCATTGATTGGTGTCCATGTGTTGGCTTTGAGTGCCTCTTTTTATTTCTCCTTGTGGAGTAGGTGCATTGTTTCCCTATTTTCTCCTATTGCCAATAGATAGATGAATCTTAATTGTGATTCTTTATTTTGTTATTATAAGAATAAAATGGTTCCTTTCATTGAAAATGAGTGTTTATTGTGAATCATTGCAAAGTAGTAGGTTTGCATTATATATTTGCGTTAATGACTTAAGTCCCCAATCTGATTGCTTCTTAAGCTTATTAAAATTTGCAATAAATTGTTGAATATCTAAATGTTGTATTGCATGGAAATTATTGTTTCCTACATATGCATGAAATTACTAATGGTTTACTATTTGATGTGTGTGAGTGTGTTCTCTAACATTGCTAGGATGATGTATTCCTTAGCATTGTGTGGTGGTTTATCCCTCTTGTGTGACTATACTCAGTCATCACTTGTAATGTGATTTGTTTGATGCCTTATTCTATTTGGCTAGAGGTACTTTCCTCATGTTTTTGGGCTAGCATTAGTTTTCAGTATTTTTCCTCTCTTGGAGTAGTCATCAAATTTTATCTATCGCTCTCTTTGTGATAGTTGTCACATTTGACTTATTGTTGAAGTGAGCTCTTTTTTGTACTTACTGTTGGAATTGATAATTCTCCCATTTGGGCTTTTTGATTATGTTTCATGATGACTATTCTGGATGTGTTTTATTGCTGCCCAGTTGTGTGCTGTGAATCTATCATGTTCATCTTGAACCTTTGGTAGTATGTTCAAGGGATAATATCATGGAGAACATGCTAATGTGTCTCTGTTAGATTTAAAGTTGTTATTGTAATTGAATGGTTTAAAAGATGAGTAAACATAGTGTATTCTTAAAGAAATTGAAATGTATGTACTTGTTTTATGGTGACTCTTAGACCCTTGCTTGAAAATCTTCCAGTTTCATTGTGCATTAGTGCTTATATTATGTTTAATTAATGAAATTATGAAAGAAGAGTAATGATGGTTTCAATGTGTGAATTACCATTCATTCCATGTCATATGTTGTTTGGGCACGTGTGTCCTTGTGTGGTTTTGGACGTTTTGTCTGTTGCTTGTCTTGGTGGCCAAGACTATTGTTTTTGCCTTTGTGGTTTTATCTTGAGTGGTGGCTCAGATCTTAGGTCTTAGGTCTCTCTTAGCTTCTTCATGTTTTAGACCTTGTCGATATCTTTTTGACACTTTTCAAATGGATTCAATCTGAGTCTGGACGTAAAAGCTATGGCTTCTAGAGTTGCTGATTGGTGTTCCAAGTATCTTTTTGAGTAGAGGCCAATTCAATCATGACATATCATATTTATGGCCATTGGAGAAGTTTAACTCTTCATGTTATTCATAACAGAAGAGTTATCATGTCTTCATAATCTACTAGGTACCTGTTGGGGTTCGTGCTTGGGTTTTTGTGTTTCCTATTGCACTGAATCGCCCTTGTAAGGTGTAGTGTGGTTTGTGAGTGTTCCTTGCTCAGGGATGATGTTGCCTTATTGTTTGGGAGTGACTCAGTTCTTTGATGAGTCTAAATTCTCCTTCTTGGATGTTGCCTTGGGTGCACCTTCGTATCCTTTTCTCTCTTGTGAGATTAGGCTAGCGTGGTTATGCCACTAGCTCAGTAGTGTTCTCTTGTGAGTATGTTGATGATTGGGGAAATTGTGAGTTCCCTAATGCGTCTTGGGCTGATTTATTGTAGAGGTTAAGAGAGACTCCCTCTTAGTCCTAATACTCTATAGTATCCTTCTCCCTAAGCTTATATCTTTAGGTGGATTGTCTCCGTCAAGTTTTCTCATTAACTATTGACTTGAGGCTAGAGATTGAGTTTAGCGGTAGATTGGGTGTATTTTTCCTAGCATGGTGCTAGAGGGACATGGTATCGTTGAACACATGTTACCATCTCATGAGTTGGTATGCAAACATTTCATGATTGTGTCCATTGACAAAAGTCTGTGCAACCTTATGAAAAGGTGATATCTTGTCTGGTTGGGTTGTGTTACCCTAGTTTCTAGTGGTAGTTGAGTTTTTGTGCCTTGGTGAGGTGTCGTCCTCCTACGCTTGGTGGTGAGTAGTCCTTTGGAGTGTGTCCTTTTGTTGGTAAAATTTCATCCTCTTTGTTCTAAGGGTGAGTTTACGTGCATTCCAGAATGATCATGTGTGACATGATAATATTCTTGGAAAATTTGGGATGGTTATTCCCCATGATTCTAACTCTTGTTGGAAGTGTATCTTGTTTTGACCTTGTTTGTTGTCTTGTTGTTGGTGCATGTTGTAGTTGGTAACCTATTGAAAAGGTAGAGAGGGATTTTCCTTACCTTGTATTGTTGACTCTATGCCTAGATGGGTTCTTTGTAGTGCATAGAAGGCTCGTTGTTGGAGGACTTTGTAACTGTGTGACACCCATTCTCTCGTGGTTAACCTATTTGGGGGTTAACGTGATGGTTTGAGAATGTTGGAGTGATTTGGGTTTGACTTGTAGAGAGTTTCTTGAGTCATTCCTATTGCTCACTTTTGATTTTGGTTCTTGTGTGTTTTAATTTCTATTCTTGGATTGCAGGCTTCTAGGAGTAAGCCTAGTCTTTGGGGGGGATGATGTAGTGCCTCTCCCATTTGACTTCTATAAGTCATCCTGATGGATGAAACCTTGCTGATATTTTTTTGTGATGGGATCATGATTGTGACCCTGAGTGGTCTACACCATCGATGTGTTCAGATTTATGTTTCTGTATCAGTTGCTTTGATTATGCTTTTGTCTGATCAAAGAGATTATGGTGTGATTTTTGGTTCACTAAGGTTTGTGCCAGTGGTTACCAGGATTGATGTGGTATCATGAGGTTGTTTCATGATTACCTTGAGATGTGTGTAGAGATTGCACTATGTACTATTACCATGCTACACTGGACTAGGTTCCTGTAGCAGTGGTTAGTCATGTTTATGACTATGGTTGTTTATGTGTTTTAAATGCCTTTTTAATGCAAAGTAATCAATCTTTATTAAATGCATTAATGATTAGAAATGGATTGTTCATGTGGGATTATTTGGTTATGTGCTACAGACATTTACCTTGTTATATTTCTGATTAGAGAGATATTTGTTACTCATGTTATGTTTACATTTGAGAGGACCTGAAGGTCAAATGTTACACTTTGATTCCAGTATCATGGATTTTAGACTACTATGCTATTCAGTTAATCATATTGCATGATGATGCCATTTTGAGATGACAGTGTATTTTATGCTGATATCTGGTTACTTGGTATTTGGACATATCTCTGATTATGTTATGTGATGGATTTAATGCTATGGTTATTTACTTCATTCTTGCATTGTTATGCTTTATGTGAACGTGAGTGATATAAATAGATGATTTTAATCTAATTAAATAAATGGTTAAATTAGGTGATTTAACACATTATTGCTTCGACTATGTTATTATATGCAATTGCACTTGATCATGTTGTTTAGTGTGTAGGATTTATATCCCTGGCAGTGGAACATGGAGTTAGTGATTCAGCCATTCATATTTTTCCAATGTCATCCTTATATGGTCGACGTATCCTTTATTAAGTATTTAAATTAAACCTTTCGGTGATTATTAAATCCGAACTTGTTTACATTATGTGATTAGACCAGTAAGCGTGTTTGTGCATTTAGAGGTTCGCATTGTCGCGAAAGTTATTAAGGAGATTTATGTGTTTTTGAGTTTTCGGGATTTTTAATTGATTTATTTTAATTTCTAGCAGCTTTTCCATAGATGAATTCCTATTTATAGGAATAGTCATTTTCGTTTGGGTTGATTTGGGGTTTAACTAGGTTGGCTAGTTATTTGCCCTAATCGATTATTCACTCAAAAAGTGAATAAATATCCAAAGAGGAATTTAATTCCTCAGTTCTCACTTTTGAATTGGAAAGTTGGAGAGTAAAACTGAAAATCCTCTTCATGAGGATTTACTATTTTTTTCGTTGTGGGAGCTATGAGCGTGGGATCATCGCGAGGTTGGGCTCGTTGGGTCCAGCTCGGGAAAACCTTGGATTGCCACAATTTTCAGCTACTTCTGCGAGATATTTATTTTATGGTTCAGATTTCTATTTCACCCTTTTGGCTGTGAGGTAGGGCTTTCCTGTTTTATTTTTTTTGCTCCGTTTCTACTTCTATTTTTGGTAGCCATTTTTTTGGAGGCTGAGAAGTAGTGTTCCCCTCCGTTTCTATATGCTAGTTCTACCCAGTTGGGCAAGTATGAACATTTTCCTATTTTTCGGGATGAGGGTTTGGGATTTTACACCGTTATGCTATCCATTTTTGCATACGGTTTCCAATTCCATTTATTTTTGGATTTTTAGAGTTTTTGAACCCAAAGGCCAAATGGGTTTTAGTTTTGAAAGTTTTTCAAAATTTGGGATTTTTACTTCATTTTGTGTGCTGCCCTGTTTTCTCAAGTTTTCTTGGCACAATGTGGGTCGTGGACTTGGATGATCTATTTGGATATCAGTCAGACCACTTTTGCACTTTTATGTTGCATTGGGATGCGTGTTGCATCTGTACTCTTGATATTTTGTTTGAATGAGTGATTTTATACCTGGTGTTATTGTTTCTTTTAGACCTTTGCTTTTGTTTCGTGAACGCTAGGATTCGTGTAGAATCCATACTCTCGGATTGAGGCTAGTTGAGTAAGTTCATGATTTTTGGTCTTGTCGCATCATTGGGATTCATATAGAATCCATACTGTTGGATCGAGGCCGGCTGAGTGATTTTATGATATATGGTTTTATTGGCTTTGGGATTCATGTGGAATCCATCCTTTCTGTGTTGCTTTCAGTTGGGTGTTTTCTTTGCATTGTGTTCTCATTCTTGTCCTTGTGTTATGATCTTTGTGATGCTAGTGTGCCACATACGAGTACATGTGCGTACATTTTTTGGGTGACTTGCGAGGCTCGATCTTCCATGGATTTGCTGAAAGTTATGATCATTGGGGTTGGGATGGGAGTATGCATGCCCACAGACACTTCTTGTAGGATGAACATGGGTAGGGTAGGGTAGCATCTGGAGGGGGCTTCTATCTCACAGCGTGGCATTCATGGCACCAGAGGTTGACAAAGGATAAGAAGTTTTAAGCAAGTGATAACTAAATAAAATGTGTGATTGTTAATAAAACTTAAGATAAGTAAAATGTGTGAGAACCCGATTAAGTTTGAGGACACAATGTGTGAGCACCCAGTTAAGTTTGAGGACACACGATCTGAGCTTGGGCTTTTCAATGCCAAGTGACTCTCCAGGATGTAAGCCCCTACTTAGCAGCCTTTTGAGTGTTTGACCAGGACCTTTACTCCTTGCATTTTCTTAGGTTCTTGGTTGCAGCCATCATACTATCTGGTGTGAGTGTTAGCCTTGGATGTTGTGCATTATGTGTGTTTGTGGTTGGATCATTATCTCCATCAGCACGGTGGGTGTGGACCTATGGGTGCCATGTGGTTGGGAGGTGTAACTACCTTCACCATTGCTAGGGACTGGTGTACAAAGATGGTCTTTTGTCCTAGTGCGACTGTTGCTGGATGTCTTAACTTGATACTTCGAGTTTTGAAGTATGCTTTCTTATGATTTGTGCTTTCATTGGGATGCTTGTATATCATGTTTAGATGATGTTAGTTTGCTTGATGCATTCCCTTATCATGATGTTTAGCATATGATTAGATGATGTTATTTGATTTAGTAATATATTTGTTGCTTATTGCTATTTAGCATGTGATAGGTGATGTTATCTACTGTAGGATTATTTTATGGTTTTCTACTAGCATGTTAGATTTCTTTATGCTTATATTGTTGCATGTTTTAGTAGTGACATCCCTATTACGACAGTATTAACAATTTGGTCAGTGACTTGGGATGTTACGCGTGGGGGATGGCTAGGACCCACGATGGTCTTATGATGCTATTGATGGTTGTGAGGAACCACACACTTAGTTTGGTTGTTTAGTTCTCTGTGATGTTTATTTCAGTGTGTTCTTTGCTACTGTAGTTTAGATGGATAGATGTTCTTCTTTTTGTGTTATTTTTGCACTAGAGTGTTCATTCCTCAAGCCTTTATGGATCTAGTACTCCTTGGTGTGGAGGTTCTTTGCTCTATTTTTTGCTCCTTTTTGCTTCTGAGAGTGTTTTCGTGTTTCTATGGGCAACATTTGTTTAGCATGATGTGACACTTTAAAAAGTATCACACGCCCATGCAAACTATGTCGTACGACACTATAAAGTATTGCACACCTTCAGAAATTTTGTACGACACTGGAAGAGTGTATCACACTTTTTGGAGAAATGTCATACGATGCTGTAAAGTGTTGCATGCCTTCTTGAGAAGTATCGTATGACACTAGAAGAGTGTTGCACACCTTAAGGAGAAGTGTCGCCCTCCCTTAGTAAAAAGTGTCACACGATTTTTGTGAAAAACCTGCACGGGCCGACAACGGGCACTTTTCTTCATGATTCAAACTTTTTGCGAGTAGTTTTAGATACCCTTTTGGACGTTCTTCGACCCTATTTTGTTCCATTTTGAATTCTGTTGGTTTCTCTTGAATGCAATTTTTGTGTTTCTATTTTAGTCTCTTGGGGTTTAAAATATATCATTTAAGTATAAGTTAATTTTTTATACTTAAGATATATTTTAATATATGCAAAAAATCTTGTGAGATAGGTTTCAGACCTCTCGGAGATAAGTTAAAGATTCTAGGAAATTTCAGGGCTTCAAAAATCTAGACTTAGCCAATTTTCAGGGCATCAGGATTTCAGGCTTAGCCAAATTTTGAGACTCTACATTTTACCCCAGCTTGGTGTTTTGTTGATGAGTGGTCATTTCTTGAGCCCTCATCTTGTTGTGGTGGTTGTTGGCTTTTGTTTGCGTGTGTTATTCGGTAGTGGCATTCAGAGGTCTATTTGTTGCTGGGATTATGGTGAAGTCTTCCGTTGCAATCGTTTTGATCCTTGTATGATGTTGTCATGTGCATTCATACTTGTAAAAAGAAAAAATTCTTGGCTTGATTTGAATCCTTGTTTCCAAGGATCTCTGGGTGGGGCATTACAATTTCTCAAAATGGGACTTCACAAAATGATTCAGAATGGCAATTTATCTTCATGAAACAAATAGACGTACTGAATGCAAGGTGTTAGAAATATTAAACACGTCTTAGGCCTCAAACAGATAGCTAGGTACACATGCATTTAAGAGAACTTATAGGGCTTAATTTTCTCAATGGTACTCAAAATCTGGGTGACAATTTTGAGTCCCAATAGTGGTTCTATCTAGGGATGCATGTCCCTTGTGGGCATGGAAAGGATTTAGATCTTTGGAAGAAATAGAGAACACACTTGATAGCACAAAATTCTCTCGAACAACTTTATTGAAAGCAAGAAATAACTATTCCTACTATGTACAAACGATGACCCTAGGCCACCAAACTTCAAAAACCCTTCTTACCTTTGTCATAAGTCTAACTCTCATTGACATTTTCACAAGTTAAGCTCAAACTATTACTCATATATATTTCACCAATTAGATACATATCTTCAGTTTCTTCAATTGGAAAAACAAAATCATCACCATCACTTTAATAGTGCATGGAAAAACTTGGCATAACTTCAACCTCTTGCTAACTATGAAAGAGAACATTAGCATGCATATGAATACCAACATTAAACTAAAACTGATCTTTATAAACTAATTCATAAACATCATCAAATGGAAATACAAAGGCCTTATACTCAACTTCATCAAATGAGCTATATATATCACTCATACCTTGACCTTGCATTTCCTGAAATGTTGCTAGATGGATTTCAAATGAGTGATCAAATTTATATTCGCACATGTTATCATCATCAAAATATGAAATCACTCCATAACCTCCTGATGTATCTTCACAATTGAAATGTTGATTTTTTTTTTTCCTCATATGAATCATCATAAAACTTACTATGAGGTGTCAGCTTCTCTTCAAAGACAACTCCATCATATACCTCATTTTCAATCTCATAAAATGCAACATCATTAGAAAATTCAATATCACAAATGGAAGAACAATATTTTGATTTGTTACAATAGTATGACAGTGTATCGCTATTTGCATCTAGCCCAACTAAATCTGAAACTTCCATGTCTTCTTCAAACAATCGATTGATAACTCCATGCAAGGATCCTCTTTGAACATTTGGACAAAAGATGGGCTGATCATCATCAAGATCTTCATTATATAAATCATTAGTGTACACTTTGAACTCATTACCCAATGTATTATCACAAAAACTTGCAGCATATGACGAAAAATCAGAATCATATGGAGACATGCTTTCTTCTTCATCTACCACACATATAATATTAATGATTAAATCACCTTCATTGCCATTTTAAAGATGACCTCTATGAATGGGGCATGACTCAACACTAAAACCATTACCATATGCTACAACCTCATTGTCTAACATAAAACCTTTTAATAATCTTTCACTCAAAACTCCATGTTCAAACCCATTAGCATCAAATTAATCAACCATTTCTTTATGTTCAAACTTTGAGGAAAAATCCCTCTCAAGATCTTCATATCCAAACTGATTTGTATAACATAAAAACTAAGATATATTATCATTTTTAGACTTAGAATAAGAAATCATACCTTCATCTTCATGCGAAACTACACTCTCATCATTGCTCTCTTCTTCCCATGTCACATCTGATTCATAGGAAGATGAACATGTACTATCACTGTCCTCTTATTGACTCGAGCCACAACTCTAATCATTATCTTCACATGAGGCTTCTTCATGATACATCAGATCATAAACTTCACCTTCATCGCTTGACACGTCACTTCTAGCTTCTTCATCCTCATATTGAGATGAATATCTTTCAACTTCAGATTTTATAACATTATCAACATGATGTAATCTATCAATAAGAGAAATCATTTCTTGCATATCTGACTGATCAAGTGAATCCACCTTACCATCCAATGCTAAAACATTACAAACATATGTTCTCTATTCTTCTGATTGTGACTGAGATAAATGTGACTCACATTCTTCATCTTGTGTTATCTCTCAATGGCATGTCAGATCAGAAATATCAAATTCATGAAAAAAGACATAACTTTTAGCCTCCTCACTTGTACAAGACTAAGATTTAGGTGCAACAACTTCATGTCTAGAAACATTAGCAACATTATCATGTACACAATTAGCACTATAAGAATTTTCTACTGTAGCTAATCCTTGATTTACAATATCATCACATTGCTTATTGCTATCAAAGTCTGGAATACATCTTACTGTTGTAACATCATGAACATATGTCTCTTCATTTGCAATAGACTCATTATTCTCTACACAGACATCCTAATTTGAAATTTCAATCTGATTATAGCTTATAGTAGGGGTGTTGATATTCTAGTTTGAAATTGAAGCATCAACACCACACCCATCCTTTCTTTCAAACACATTATACTGGCACACATGTCTAGCAAAATGACTTCTAGTCAATCCGTATTTCACATTGTTTTCAATCTCTATAGCAATCATAAAAGCCTAATATAATGTCCTAGGTTCTTTATCCCTTAGTATATAGTTCATTTTCTTATCAAATGCATCAAAGTAAATAACTAAACACATTTGATCATTAGGTCTATAACTCTCAGGGATCTCATTCAAAACTTTTTCAAATCTGATATTAAATTGAGGCACAAGTTCATCACACTTAACATGAATCTTCAAAAACTTATCATAAGAATCATATAGTCTAACTCTCTCTCCAAATCGCTCCATGAAGGTGGAATGCAACTCACCCCAAGATGAAATAAAACATGCTGGTAGAAAACAAAACCAGTCTGTAGCATCGCCTTCCAAAGTATAAACAAACTTCATATGCACATCTTCATGAGCAATTTCAAAATCACCAATCAAATCACTAAACAACTGAACATGATGACTAGCTAAAATAGGATGGTTCCCACTAAACTTAGGCAATTTATTTCTGAGATCATTAGGAATGATATTTAGGAAACCATGAATGCCATTGAAATTTAATGCCATAGACCGCTTGGTAGAAATAGATCTAGGAATTTCAGTGACAAGCTGCATACTAGATGAATAGAACCTTGATATTCTTCAAAGATTTGAAACTCATTCACCCATAATAAATCTCAGATTCAAATTTACAAGGGATCTATACAACCTTCTACCAAATAACTCTCTTCAAATACACTTCACAAAATTAAATACAACAAGCTAAAACTATATCCAATGAGGTGTATGAAACCTGTTAAACTATTCTCCTCCTCTTAGTGATGAAACTCACTTGATGGAGAACACTACCTTTTAACAATCAATTTTCATGAAAAGATAATACATGAAAAAAAAAAAAACCTCAAGATTTGGATGGCTGAAAGTTCTCTGTCCACTACTTACAATAGTAGACTGAAAATCTTATCAATTCTTTATTGAACTATTTAAACCAACACATCAAAAATCTTACTAACCATTTGAATGTTTCAACCTCTTCGAATATGCTCTTCTCCTACAAAAACTAATCACAATTCATGTATAGAACTACACTGGTATAGAGATTAATTTCAAGTCACCACTCACATTAAGTGAGACTTGAATTGTATTAGTCTGGAAAATAGCACAAACTAATTTGAAACAACAGTAGATAGAAGATACCTCTTTAGTTTTATCTTGAATTTGAAACTTCTACACAAAGTTTAAACATAACTTTCTTGACTCTGAAATTACAATGAGACTTTGAAAACAACAACCAACTGAATTGACTAAAGATGAACACCTTTTAGAAATAAAATTTACATTCAACCTCAAAGCCACTACTACAAATGGATAAAACTTGATTGGCGAACATGAATCTTTGGTGAAGAAATGGAAAACACTTCATGAAAATGCTATTTGTACCAGAGATTCCAATACTTCTAATAATGAATTTCTTCATAGACTCCCCAGTAGAGTCTCATAATGAAAAGGAGAATATTATTATTAGAAGTGATATGCTATTACATTTAGTACAAAAAAAATACTCCATGACATGCCCTATGGGCTTACAATGTTATCAGATTTTGGAGAAACACCCTTCTCACAGTGCCTTCTGCCAAACTCCACCAAAAACTAAATTTACAATGCTAGAAATGACCTTAAGTAGCCCAAATTAGGTTTAGGGTTAGGAATACATTCTAAAATATGCCATTTGGAATCCATAGTAAAAAAAAAAGGTTCTAGAAAACATGTTAGAACTCAATGTAAAATTAGAAGAATCCAGAAATGGTAGTTCAACTTCCGGGAGGCATAACTTTTGATCTGGGACTCTGATTGACAAACCGTTTACATTTTTAGAAAGATCTCCAAGAATTTTATATCCTTATGGACCACATTTTCCCATCCCCATTTTTTGGCCCTATACAAGGCCATTTAGTGACTCAAATCTGACTTTGAAGTGATCTTAGGGGTCGCTAGGCAACTGGAAACTGTAAATGACATTCATATTAGCTTGCATTTGACTTAGTGATCAACGCCTTATCTATTGGGACATAGAGTCATTACTAGCATGATGACCTAACTTGATTGCATTACAATTAAGTTTATCAACTGAAATCCCCAAATTCCATTCTTATGAAATATCCCCTTCATACATCCAAAAACCCTATCAGAACATTGAAGCATTTACTCGACTCCTTAAATCAAAAGCAACAAAAAATATGATATACAACTCATCCAAGATATCTTAAATCAAATGAACCTTATTCAATCAATCTCAAAGCTAATAGCATCTGAAAAATTAGGAGATAGAATAAAAAAAACCAGATAATTCATTGTAAATTTACTTTTGTATTTATCCCATGAAAGATTGAATACATTAAACTAGTAAAACTAAATGTAACTCAAGATACTTCACATGATCTAGCATCAATTTTGATTATCTCAGAATAACAACACATGAAGTGAAATGAAATCCGCACAAGAGTGGAAGTGTGGCCTTCACTGCTAGAGCTTAGCTCAATGGTCAGGAAGTAAAACCATCAACAACCCTAGTTTCATAGTAAAACACTAGAACCCTACTGGTTTCCCCCAGAGAAAACTGCCAACCCCCACAAAGAAAGAGAAAGAGAAAGATATAGGAGAAAAGAATTCCCAGATTGCCAAGAAGCTGAAAAATCTCTCTCTACTCTCTCTCTATAACTACATATCAAATCTTCATCATTTTGGCTCTCAAAAGCACAAAATATCTCATATATTTGATTGAACAAATAATTGATTTTAATGCCAAATTTGAACTCAAGGCAACAAAAAAAAAAAGTTAAAATTGAACTCTAAAGGGATGAAGACTTTTCTAGAATTCATTTTAGGCTTCAACAGACTTCAATGTTTGTTCCCGAATTGATTTTGATGCTCCATTATGAAAACTGCCCGTTCCACTGAGAATGCCCCTAAAAAAACAAAACTACTAATAACATGAACTAGTGAGCACCTATGCAAAAATTGACTTCATTTTCTAAAAGTTCATTTTGTCCCAGTTCCAACAGTTTATTGAAATTCCTATTTCGGATAAAAAATGCTGCTCTGATGGGCATTTGAAATTCAAGCTCCTAGACTGTGAATAGTCATATAAAATTGAAATTTTTAAAAAATTACATAGTCGAAGCTATATAGAATATTAAAATTATTAAAATATTTCAATTTTAGGAACTTATGTGTTGAAATCTCTCTGATATTTCCATTTTATTTTATATTCATTTTCTCTCACTGATGCCTATTGGAAATATTCAAGATATGATATGTTATTGAGAGGGGAGGGGTGAATTAGTAACTTCAAATTTTTTAAAACAATTCAACACATTAACCATATATACTATTCTCAATTCATTCATTTAATCTATTGCACATATGAGAGCATAAACACATGTACATAGTGATTTGGTGACCCAGAAACGATCCAAATAGAAAGTAAAACTGGGGTGTGGATGATACCCACAAAACTTTGTTACTATAGTATGAAGTTAGCCTATTAAGGCTTACATTGACCACTTCTAGTGATCTACCCTGTTAGGAGCATAAAGGATTGCTAGGTCCACCTTGTTAGAGGATTTACAAACATACACTGAAGTATGCACTCTGTTAGGAGATTTATACAAAGACTATTAAGTCTACCCTGTTAAAGGATTTAAAAAACTAATTCACCTATTAGGATGAAACAATGGATCGACTTACAAACTTGGTTTTTCGATTAGATCCTTAAAGTATAGATCACCTCTTGTGACTATTGAAACTTTACTGCTCCTTGTAGACCTTGCTGAATATTCTGCTCTTCTGTTGATTCACATTTACACTTCTTAAAACATTACATGTCTCTTTTGATACTCTTTTCCATATATCATACATCTTGCAAATGATATAATACATTACATATATACCATTCCAATAATTACAATTGCAAGGTCAGGCATAACACAAGTGAACAAAACATTATTGAGTCATCCCAATAGTAAATAACTCAAATTCACTGAACTGACTCAGTGACCTTCTGATACTCGACATCCATTGCATTACTCGGCATCGTCATGTACTCGGTAGAAGTGAAGGCTTGGTCCATACTAATCACTCGACATAGTTCTAAACTCAGTAACCATAGGTGACTCAGTAGATGTAGTGTCACTCGATAAAAATTGAATCCTTTGTTTACCTTGCTTTTACTTGGTAAACACTACACTTTCATTACTCAGTAAACATTGCACTTCCATCACTCGGTAAACACCGTACTTTCATTACTTGGTAAATACTACGCTTCCATTACTCGATAAATGTTATACTTCCATCAACTAGTAAATGTTACACTTCCATCACTTGGTAAACATTACACTTTCATCACTTGGTAAAGGTTACACTTCCATCACTCAGTAAATACTGTGAAGCTCAGTGAATATTGGAATGCTCAGTGTGAACTTCAAAGCTCGGTATACACTGTGGATGCTCGGTGTAAACTGTGAAGCTCGGTGAGTGTAGGAAATTGAGTGCTGAGCTCAGTAGCTATACTGATATAGATAAGTGTTGTCACTAATGATAATAATAACTTAATGCCAACAGATGCCAAGTGTCAAAATCTGATTGGCTCTCAACCTAGGTGGGTCCCACATCTCCTATGCATTTGAAACATTTTAATAATAATATTTTATTATTATTTCAAATCTTTTTCTCACGTAGCATCGGGACCCCTTCAAATTTTCTTTACACTCATATGCATTACTTCATTTTTTGAACCACCATGAGCTTCTGAATTTTCCTTTATGCTCATACAGGTGTGTACCATCATGAACCTCTAAATTTTTTTTTTCAACCATATGGGGAGCTTTAGTTCTTGTAGGGTCATAATGCCCTTAACATCTACCTCCTGACCATACGGGGTAAGTGTAACATCATAGAGCTTTCAAACTTGCTTTATGATCCCATGAGAATACCTTCATTTTTGACACCTTTTTGGTCAAAATCTATTAACCACACTGTCCACTTGGCCTAGCAGCCCCACCATGAAAACAATGGCTTTGTAAGCCTTGCATGTCTTGAAAACACTTCAAGAGTGAGCACCCTTTTATTTAAACATTAGAAAATTTCAACTTATCACCAATGTGGGACAAACACGACATATTTCTCTACCTTCTCCTTGCCATGGAACTCATGCTGAATGCTGTAGCAGCCATGGGCATGGAGTGGGATTCTTCTAATACTATGGTGGTCTCCTCAACATTGACGTGGGTGTCTCCTTGATTTCCATAGGGCTGCCTCCTATGTAAATGTTGTTTGCATTCCATTTGACTGGCTTCAATATGGACTGCCCCCCTACTTAATACATTTTATCTTCTTTGATCAGTCACTCTTGCCTTGGCTTCATTTACATGGTCTTCCTCATTGCATACCCTATATTTTTGGCTTCTTAAAAACTCCTTGCCTGCTCATGACATACTCCTGCTCTCTTTGGGTAGTGACTTTCCTTACTAGTGTGGATTGGTATTTCTGCCTATGCTATGGGGCTACTTCCTTGGTGCCTCCTTTTTCTCAAATAATATCCCCTATCTCAGACTCTCAAGCTGTGGATTGCCTTGTGGCTTATGGCTTCATTCTTCAACATCTTCCTTCTTTGTGCTCTAACGTATGCTTGAAAAAGGATTGGCAACTGCAGTGGAGGATGTCATGTTGCGAAGAACCTTTGAAATTCTTTGACTTGCAAGTATGTCTTTACTAGCCCTCTAAAAAGTTCCAGTTTCTTGTCAAGAATCCTCTCCCTCAGCATCAAGTTCATCATCTCTAGAGTGTTATTTGCCTGCAACGCTCTTCTTAGAGGGGGGCATGACATTATCTGCATCACCCATTTGACCCTTTATACGAGCATGTAGTTTTGGATCTTTATAGTTTCCTCAATATCTGAATCTTTTAGCATGTTTTGATGAGTCTTAATTAGGTAAAAAATAGTGCAAAAAACTATGAAGATAGCACCACCAAGACCTGACACAAAGATGCAATACAAAGATCTTTTGAAAGGACTACAATATATATGTTCTACACTCCCTAGTTCTTGTAGATATCAAAAGAAAATACTCCTTATATGTATAGACATAGGAGTACATGCATTGATCTAGACTCTATAAGTAAATGGATTTAATTGTAAACCCATTTCCTTTAAATGCTTGATTGTTAAAAGAACCTTTTCCATCTATCCCCTTGCCAAATAGCAAGTGATCACCTTATTATAAGGATGCACAATTGTAACAAATTTCAAACCTAAAGCTCTTATATGATCTAGAAACATTAAAATGTCACTTGGATAATCTCAATCCATAACCTCTTAGCAATCTGATGTAGATTATTCAGACCCCCTGAAGTGGGTTCGACTAAATTTTTGTTTTGTTTTCGAACAACTGAAATGCAAAACTGATCCATTGATTGCTTAATACTGATTTGGAACAAACTCGACTATTGGAAAGTCATTTAAAACTTATTTTATCACTTTATTTCAACTTGTTGACTTAGTGCTAGGAGGTCCTTTGATCGGCTTTAAAAACTTACCTAAACAACTGAACAGGCTATAAAATTTGACACATTGATTCTTTGTTCCACATATTCCTTCCCTATTGAATCTTGTCTCATGATGAATTCCCAGTCAAAAGATATTGACTGTCAAAGTTACCCCTTTAAAATTACTTGCGAGTAAACATGTCAGAAAACAACAAATTGCCTTCGGAGTTGGCTTTGAAACTTGGGAAAACTGACACTTGAGGGAATGAAAACTGGGGCACTTGTTTGCTATAATGAGGAGAGTGTGAATATATGATTTGGGCTCATGATGAATAATAGGATGCATTTGGCGAGTGGTCAAAGTGGGCCATTCAAAATTTGTAGACTGGAAACACTAGCAGAAAAGTGATTTTTGCAAATGGAAAGGACCTGGAAATGTGTGTAGATGGATTCATCAAGACTTGAAAATTGGCACACTTGAAGTATTTTTGGAGTGCAACACAATGGTATAATCTGTTCAATCTTAACAATCATGGGATCAAAGTTATAACATCATGAGTAGGGTTTCTGACAAATCTGCACTTCTTGACACTAGTAAAAAGTGAGAAATTGTATTTGGAATCGTGTTTGAAAATTAACCAAACAGATTCATCATAGGCTCATAATTGACATATAAAAAGTCTCTAACCCCTAGAATATGATGCGAAAGGGATTTTCTCATTCGGGTGAACTGGTCAAAAGTTATAACAAGTCAAATAGGGCTTCCTAGAATTCAGAAAAATTCATATCAGCATGACATCGATAAATGACCAACTTTGAGGGATTCAAAACTTAATCAAATGGATTCAAAATGACTCAAAATCTAAACATAGGTTCTCTAGTATGGAAATTAAATACTCGCAAAGCAGTGAGTCATGAAACATTATTGGGTCTGAGATATTCACATGCAAACATGGCCTCCTATCATTGTTTCACATAGGTGAAAATGTCGATTTGACAATTTCTCAAAATAGGACTTCACGAAATGATTCATAATGGAAATTTATCTTTATGAAAAACATAGATGTATTGGATGCAAGGTGTTAGAAACATTAAACACGTCTTAGGCCTCAAACGAACAACAGGGTACATATGCATTTAAAAGCACTCATAGGGCTTAATATTCTTAGTGGTAATCAAAATCAGGGCTACAATTTTGAGTCCCAACAAGATGATAGTAGAACCCTTCATTGACTTCTGATCTAATCTTGATCCTTCTCTTTACTTCTTGTTCACATGCATACACTTCTCTACTCTTGAACTTACTCTATACACTTCACTCTCTTACACTGATTTAGGTTAAGATCGTCTTAATTTAAAAGGCTTTGAAAAAGAGTTTTCTATATCCTTCCATAATAAGCTCTCCAACTGAATTGTTGATCGTACAACATAAGGATATGTAATCCACATTAATTAAATGTTTTGTAACAATCTCTACAATCTTTAAATGTTCCTTCCAAGTCATCTTGTAAAACACATTACCTCAAATTCTGTTCCATTACTAACTTTTAGATAAACTTTGCATTGCTCAATATTTACTATTTTTTGATACTCAACATTGTTGTTGCTCAACTGATATTACTCTTCTGATTCTTGGTATGTATTGTGCTTAGCACACACTATATAACTTGACACTTGTATACTTGGAACTTGCCTGGTTGTTGATGAGCTCAACTTGTATTGAAATAATCAGTGACCATAGACTTACTCGACTCCTACATAGCTCAGTACATACTTTCTTATGTACATGATTTGACCTATATAGAGTAGCTCTTTCATAGTGATAACTATTTGACTCTACCTTGTACACAACTATGTAATTGACACTAATAGACAATAATAGTTAGAGATACCAACAATCCCCCCCTTTGACATTAGTGGAAAAAACACTTTGTCATATTTACATCGTTACAATACAATTTGATAAATGAGCTCTTCCCCTTAGTCTTATGACTTTTGTCGATGAATAATGAATAAACAATACAAAAATGAATAACAATTTTATTTCACCTTTTTTGACATTTGTATTTGTCCCTTTGACACCACATTTCATTCCTTCTTCAAAACTTTTGTTCCCCTTATTTTTGAACACTATAGGTCATGGTTGTTTGGGTTGAACAGGTGGAAGTAATCCATATTTTTTAATGAGTTTATTGTGAACTCTATTAATCGTGGATAATGCATGATCCCATGTGGTTCTTGTTGCTTCCACAATATGATTTTGCCATTGTACTCTTGCAACCAAATCAATTAAACTATTAGCCACTGAAAGATTGTGATCTTTTGTGATAAGATCCTAGGCTATTTTCAATTCTCTCTATATGACCTCCAAATGAGGTATCATAATTACCTAAATAGAGATAAATTTGGATTTCATATTGCTGTTAGCTACCTGAAGCTTAGCCAATGTGCCTTGAGCATTCAATAAATTATTGAAATGATCAATGTGAGATTTTGTTGACTCAGAAATAATGTTTTTTGATCTCTTCATCTCAACTTGGATTTGATTTATTTATGCTTGAATATTGTTAGTGAATCTTGGCACATTTTACACAATTGTGTACAAAATTTTATACCTTCTATATTAGCTCAATCATAATTAGTACTCTCTCTTATAGTTGGACTTTTTACTTGACAATGGTTATGGAAAATTTATCCACAACCTTAGTTCCAAATCTTCTAGTAGACCAATCCATTAGCTTCTAATTTAGCTTCATATTTACAATATTCACTTGATCAACTATAGTTACAAGCTAGTTGATAATTGGTGAATCTTCATCAAAACTTTGAATGTCAAAAGCATCAACAAAAATATGCTTTACATCATGTAGTACCTATTTCTTCTTGTGGTATTTCTAGAGCTCTTCTTGCCTTTTCTTCTTTGCTAAAAATTCTTGTAGAAAAATTGTTTTCTCCAAGGTGATATTTTATAGGTCCAATTGTGGCATCTCAATGATTTCATCTAGACTAACTTCAATATCTAGTGAAACATCTTTTATTGCTTTTCTCTTTCTGCTAGGTGAGGGAGTCCTTCTACTCAATATTTCTTTGAGAGATGGTGAATGGGTGTCACCACTTGATCTTTCTTGTGCATCTATGTTTGAGACAAAAACTAGTTTCACTGCAATTAGTTCAACTTCATTTGATTCTTTTCATTCCTCCATGTGAGGTGCTGAAACAATATTATTATTTACACTTGTTTCCTTTTCCTCACAATCTACGATTCTACCTCCTTATCTGTGAGCCTTGACTACTTGGCCTCTAGAGTGCTAGGGGTGTTCACATGTACAAGGGACATGCTACCTTATGGACTTGAAAAACTTGAGCTTTCTTTACTATTGTAATCATCTTCAATGTTTACAGTGTCTTTCACTCTTGCCTTTGTTGTTGATTCAAAAATTCTCTTCCATAGCAACTCACTTTATTATTGTACAAATTCCTATTTATTTAGTGATAATCCTTATTTTTACTATGCAAAATTTTGAAAAATATATGGTGAAAATATCTTGAAGGTGTTGCATAGTTAGGGTTTGTTATGCATTTATTGTCATTTTTCTTGAAAAACCCCTGACCTAATAAGTCTCTGGTCTAGTTTAATTCTTCACTAGATCAAGATATTGTAATGTCCTAAGGATTATGTATTTTAATCCATCATTAAGAAATTTCCTTAATCTACAATCAAAATTGAACTTTACCCTAGGTTTTATGTTCAAGTAGGATGTCACATGTGATTTTCAAATTTTCTATCTTTTGCTATGATCTTATAGCTAGGGTTTTATGATCTAGTTGTACGTGTAAGTTTTCTTTCTCCTGGGGTTATGAAGCAAATGCTTTCTCATGATCATTAAGGTAAATTCTAGGTATCTTGATGTTATGACATCTAATGTAAATGTAGCATCACAAACATATATTTTGAAATCTTCAAACTTATGCTCATCCCAGCTACATATCATCATGTCTTATGTTGAATAACAAGTGATGTGATCTTGCGATTAACTAAAGAGTGTATAAGAATAAAGGCTTATAAGGGGACCCTCAACCATACAAAAGAAAGGAAATCATGATATCATGAAAAATGAAGTGCTAAGGTTATTAAGTGTCATGATCTTATGAAGTGGAGCCAAGGGTATAGGCATAAGGAAATTGAACACATGCCAATATAGATTCTGAATATACAAAGAGTAAAGTATCATAAGATCTTAAGAGAAAATGTTGAAGGCTTTCAAAGCTATGACACAATGCCAAGCGTATGGTCATAAGGGTTAATGAAAAGTGAATGTTAGAGTTTTCAAAGCTATAACTAAGAAGAGATAACAATCAACGTATGATCGAGAGGTAAAAGTAGCAGTTAAAGGAAAACTTCTTAAGCTACTATAAGAGTTAGATAGCTTCCATCAAGAGATAATAAGATAAGAAAAGACAAGATCCAATGTTATGGAAAGTTGTGATCATATGATCATAAAAGTTTATGTGTGTTGAAGTGATGTTACAAAAAGGTTTATAAAATGCTAAGCATAAGTTCATGGCTCTAAAGAAGACATTGCTTTCAATGTTTTCATCTTACAATAACCTATGGATCATAAGATCATGAGAAAGTTAAAAGGCCTCTTCAAAGATACGAAACATGATCGATCGTAAGATCATCAAGGTGAATTTTTTCCCTTAAGAGGATACAAAGGGTTTTTAATTCAAAGTGGATTGTAAGATTGCAAGCCCTAAAATAAGACAATAACATATTTTTTCCCTTTTCTTGAGTTGGAAAATGAAAGAAGTTCTCAACCAATGAAATTTGAGTAAAGTACAAAGAATATAAAGCTAGACAGTTATGTTGATGCTCTATTGAGGTGATAGAAAAAATTGAGTTTAAGGCTTGTGCATGTAAGAAATTAATATATAAGATGGTTGATGGAGTAAGCATAACATAAAGACACTATCTAGCTAGTAACAGATTATTGTTTGCAGAAAGTAGAAGATTTCAAGAAGTTATAGAGTATTTAGTGTAAATATTTGTAGGGTTCACAGTGCCAGTTGCAGATTTTTCTAGATTCCTAATTCATAGTCAAGATGTTGAATAAAGAGGTGGAAGAGATCTAGGCTATAGACATGGAGAATACTGAGACATCCACTTCCAAAGGATGAAATACCCAACAAAGTAAACCTAGTAAATATGCAGACAAATGATCAAAGTTATTTCCAAACTTCTCAAATGCTAGGTCTAAAAATGACAATGATTTTAGAGACCTATATGCATTATGTAGAGATGCTACTTGCCTTGGTGTTGATGGGTATCAATTGTTTTTACATTTGTACAACAATATATTTGATAAGATTCCTATCTGCAATCCATGAAAGAAAACTTTGGAAAAGCATATCTTTCCAAAAATATTTTTAGATGTTGATTTGGTAAAGTCCCTAATTAAGTCTTACAATCGAGTGACCAAATCATTTCACATGCATGATGGAACCATTCTGTGCGCACTAGATCATGCTTCTTTCATTGAAGCTTTTCAATTGAATGGTGGAATAAGAGAACCACCAGACTTAGAAGAAATTCTAGGGAAGTATGAGAGAAATACCAAGGCCTACACTGGGAAATCCATGATGTAGCATATCCCTATGGACCTCAAGAAGGTTGGGGATTATCAAAATAAAGTAGATAAAAAGATGCCTTTTGACAAATTCAAGAATTACTTTGTGAAGAGTGTGTATGGTGTCCACAAAGTGGTAGGCAAACATGGGTCTAATGTGGTATATGGATCAATATACATTGTGGCCAAAGATGTACAAGATGCATATCATGGTAGAGAATACAATTAGGTAGATAATATCTTGGAGAAAATGAAAGATAATATTGAGCTAGCATGGAGAGGGGAACTCAAGAATTTCAAATTTCACCATTATTCATTACTAATGCATTTGATTCCATATGAGAATGTGGAGTATATTACCCCATATTTCATTGATAAAACATTAGATGAAAATGGAGAGCTTCTAGTTCAACTGTGGACATGGGAATGGGATAGATTCTATCAATATTCTAATTTTGTTTAATTTTTTGATAATTTTAGCTCTGTTAATATGAAGATGTTAGACCATAGCTTCTTTAGGGATCTTGAGATGTTAAAAAGCCTTTTGAGACCAAACGTCATACCTAAAATTAAGAGGTTAGACCATAATTGGAGCTTCAGTTCTTGCTCCCAACATTTTCTCTCATGAGAGTCTATGGACGCCCTTAGCCACCCCACATATTGCCAAAATTTATTCCTACCAAATTAGCCATCATTGACTTCATGTGGTAGTTGTTTATGGTAAATAAGGAAAACTTAGGGCCTAAAGTGCCTAAAGGCACATTTTCTTGTAGATATTTTAGAATAGGAGACTTTTCAATTGGAAAAGAATCATTAGATCAAATTCATTCTTTCCTCCACCATTATAATTTGTGAACTACCTCCTATAGAATGTATGACCTAGAGGGTTACATGAGGATCACATTAAAATAAATCAGAGGTTTTGTATTTCTAAGTATAAGGGAGTCACCCCAGGAGGACTTGATTATAAATATTGTAGCTGAGGGAGAAGTTATAGACAAACTAGCCAAATTTGATGATGTCTTGAGGTTGGAGAATGAGATGAAAAGAGCATATGCAAACGTTAAGGGTTTCTACTTGGATATCCCTTATCCATGCATGATAAGGAAAATGGTAGAGATCATGGCACAGATGCCTACAGGGCTAATTGGAGAGGAGGAAAGGATAAACCCTGATAGCCTAGAGCTTTTTGTAACCTTGGAGATTAAAGAGGAAGATCTACTGAAGCATCATGGGTTACCAAGGGTAAAAAAAGGTAGAAAGTAGTCTACATACTTAAAAAGGTAAAATAAAGGACACTTCAAATCATGCCTAGAAAAAACCAATACTTTAATAACCTAAGGAAAAGTTACTTACAGGCTAGGGTAAATACACCATAGAACCTTTGACTGACCTTGAGCCAACTACAACTAGTTTCGATGATAGAATTGTCCAAGCTCAACAATTCATAGAAGATGACAAGTCCATCAAGTTTACTGAATTCAAGAGTTACCTATATAAGGTAAATAAAAAGTGAACTTGTCCTGAAGTTAAAATTGGGAGAATCTGATGAAAGATCCAAGAATTTTTTGATAAACTTCATGCTTATGACCCAAAGAGAAAACTAATGACTCCTACAGAGGCTAGAGACTTAACACAAAGAAGTGGTGTGTTTCTAGTGCTTGGATGGGATCTAGAACAAGATTTCATGCTTGACTAGATAAGAAGACAACAAAATGCTATTTCATATGAAGAATTTAGAGCTAGTGAACTTCAAATGGGATTAGTATTCAACATTGATTCTAAATCTCTAGCAGTATGGGGCATGACTCTTGAAAATAACAAGCCAAAGCTAATGGATGTGCAAAACACTACTCAAGGTAATATGATAGTGTGGAATTTGAAGAGTAGATTAGGTGCATAAACCTCCAAGGCTATGAAACACTTCTCATTCATGAATGAGGCTAAAGTGGAGGAGATAGAGACAAAACTTGCTCAGACATTCCATGACTACATAGACAATAGAAAGATTTATGAAAAGGAAATTAGAAAAAGAAATGTCTATAAATAAAGGGTATAAGAATTGGAGGCCAAAGCTCTAGGACTAGAGGTTGAAGTTGCATCCTTGAGGGAGAAATTAGATAATGTAGAGCAAAACAAGGCACAGGGTAGCTAGGAACAACCAACAAGGGTCACAATAGAAATGTCTACTCAGAATATAGAGCTAGAGCAAGATGAAGTACAGATAAGAAGGATGGGCGTCGATGCCCAATCCCCATAGCAAGGTGGTGAGGTAAGGACAACTATCCTAAAATGCATGATAGGCCATAGAGTGGAAACCCTAAAGAAAATTTCCCAATAGGCTCATGCCCTTTTTATTTCTTTACAAGATTTTTAGCATGTTTTCAATGAAGTAGTTGTATGGCTATAACCTATCTTAATTCAGTGGGGGCCATATATATAGTTTTTGGTAAGATTGATCATATTAATGGAAAAGAAGCTAGATCTACCAGATAAGATCATCATAGTGAAGGAAGGCCTCGAGATTGTAAAAGAGTTAATAGGTTTCTTCACTGGTAAATTGCAAATGATAGAAGATAAGATGAAAATATTGTCTCAAGGGATTGAGACTTGCATGCCACCAATTTTGGATGCTAAAAATAAATTGAAAGATTGGAAAGAATAGTCACATTCTTTTAATTCAATGGTAACACAAACACGATCGACATCAATTTTTGAGGATGATAGTGACATTCCTTTTAATAATTTAATTGATTCATTGTTTACAGTTGAAATAGACTAATTTTTTTTTTGGTAGAATCAAAGGCCATTATAGATGCCAGATAGAATAAGGCAGTAAAAGACTTAGATGAAGTTAGAGGCATTGAGTGGCCCACCAAAAGGGAAATATATGTTTGGGAGGTAGTTGGAGAAATCAAGGCTCTGCCATCAAGGACCATTTAAAATAAATATGATTAAAGGAAGAAGAGACAAAATAGAGAGAAAAGGAAAGAAAAGCAATAGGTAGTTATAGTATGAACAAATTCAAACTGAAGACACCTGAAGAAAGTGCCACCTACCAATTTTGCAACTGCTTCCCCAATTTTGATCAACTAAAGAGAATGTTTGAAAAGTAACAATGTAAAATATCTTTATATTTTCATTCAAGTAAATTTTTAACATGTGTCCATCTAAAAACTGTTTCAATCCTTCTATAAAAGGATTTTCAAGATGTGGAGTGAGTGTCCAAACCCTATAGAATTTTAGTGTTTATGTTATTGCAGTCTGTCCAAAGTTTTGTGTCAATTGTATGTTGTATTCAATTTTACAAATATGAGAATATAGTTAATCTTGAATAACAAATTTTTTCATATCTTGAGTTATGTTTTGAGTTTTATACCAGTAATGTTTGGTTTTCATGGAAAATTCATATGAAAGGAAAGTTTTTCATATTTGTTTCTATGAGTTTTGTCTCCTTTTTCATGTATCTATTTTTTTGAGATTGAAATGCTAAAATTTATTTCAATTTAATACATCTTGGATGAGTCGTATGTCTTTTCATTGATTTTTTTTAATTCAAGGAATTAAGTAAATGCTTTTATGAATGGTAGAATTTCTAGGTATATGGGAGGGATATCATAAGAATGAAATTCAGGGTTTATAGCTATCAAGTTTAATTTTAGGTCAATTAAATAGATCTAGAGTTACCAGTTTGACTCTGTATAACAATGAATAAGGCATTGATCATTAATTTAGATGCAAATTGATGTAGTCATGTGGTTGCACAATACACATTTAAATCAAAATCAATTTTCCATTTCTGTAATAAAGAACTAAATTGTTGGTCATTCCTTTGTGTATTAGCTTTCTTGGAGTTTATAGTTTTTTGTTGTGATACATAAGTCGATTACAATATCAAGAAGATTGTTGACCATTTATCTGCTATAAGGGATAGATCTAAAGAGAAGAATATTAGTGAGAAAATATTGAAGAAAAAAAATTAAAGAAGAAGCCATCTTAATCCTTAGGTGCACTTGCCTTGGCCCTGCAGAGCCTAAAGTGTAGAAAGCCCTTGTGTACTTTGTTGAAGTTGGTCTAGATCTGAGATAACTTATGCTAAATATGTGAATTAGCTAATCCTTAGGATTTTTTAATCTTTTTCATCTTAGCATAGGAATTTTACAACCTGTAGTATTAAAACACAAAAAAAATGGTGACTCTATGGGGGAGTCTAAAGAAAGAAAGAAATTCTGAAGTGCTAGAATCTCTATTGTAGGTTATCCATCTGGAGTTATATATCCTTTGGTTTGTGCCTATGTTTGATATTAGTTCCTTTTCAATGAAAAACTTTGAGAATTTGAAATAATCCCATTACCAAAGAGTTTTTTGATGTGTGGTATGCTTTAAGGTTCCTTATTAGCCATATTGGGTTTACATTCCCATAGTATGCAATATTAAAATCATCTGGGTTGGCTCCCTCCATCAGATCTATTTTTAGGAATTCTTTTCCCGTGAAGTTTCTTATATTTTAGCCACTATAATTTTTTCCCCCGTAGTTGGTGATGACTTGGTCTTAGGTTTTCCTAACTAGTGCTCATAATAAAGTGAAGAATGGCTGATAGAAGGAGAAACACAAGATCATATGTTAGGGAAAACTCGGATATCTCTTTGTATACAAAGTTACCAAAAGGTGATAAGAAGATTTGGCCTAACAATAATGGAGAAACTAGTCATGCATGGAAACCCAAAGATAATTTTTAGTTCCAACCTATAGTTGAGAAAGAGGTTTTGTCCCATAGTTCTGAATTTGAGAATTCTAGGCTTCTAGGTAATCTTTTTGCTACAATTTTTCATGAAAATCATCCTTACCAAGACAAAATGGTATCATCTATGGGGTGTAAGACTTTTAGATATAGTAATTGAAGAAGAATAAATCAATATCCTAGACCTAGGATCTTTAGTCAAGTTGATCCTACCCTCGCCATGTTACTTTCATTGACAGAAACCTTATTGATCTCAGTGACCCTATAGAATTAGAAACAAAAAGCATATATCCTAATGATTTGCTTACTAAAGTGGATATTCTTAGAAAAAAATGTGACTAAGGAAGAGGTCAAATGCATAGGTTTGGAGAAGGAGAGGGAAAAAATTATGATGAATACTCTCATTGAGAGGGATAACCTACTTAGGAGAATGAATGCCTTGCAGGAACAAAATAAGAAGTTAGAAGAAAGATCTTCTAAATTGCATACAGATGTATTTGGGGTTGTTGAAGATTTGAGATCCAAATTCTAAGAGTAGGAATGCCTTCTAAAAGAAAGGGAAGGCCTTGTCATCTCCCAAATCCAACTCTATAAGCTTGTTGAACTTGAATCCATAGATCCAACTGTGAAAAATCTTGATAATGGAAAGAAAAAGGTAGGGATTTAGATTAATAAGCCTCAAGTTCTTTCTAATAAGTCTACCATGTCTAAAATTGACTTTGATTTAGATAAAGACAAGAAAGAAAGAGAAGAGTTGGCAAAAGAACTTGAGAAAGTTGAATATGAGGCCCATGCTGCAGAGACTAGAAAAAATATTCATTTTATTAAATCTACTTCTGCCTTGGCATCTTGTCCAAACTAGCCTTCATAAGATATACCCTTTTTTCTTGTCTATGGACCTAAAATTACTAGCCAAAATGAATCTCAGTCAATACATGCTTCTTCTTCTGCAACAATTGGCCAAGTCCTTGTAGTTCAACAACCTCAACTCCCTATACAAACCCAAGGGGCTGGACTGAGCGCATCAAATATTGCCAGTTTTTAGAGAAGGCTTATATACATGGATAAATATAAGAAAATTTCCTTCATAGGAATCCCTAGTTTTCCTAATTCTATTTCTAATTATTTGAGAGGCAAGGTCATCAAGTTTTCAGGAAATAATGCTATAAGTAGTGAAGAACACCTCATAAAATTTATAGCTATGCTAAATGACTATAAGGTGGAGCATGAGGATGTAGTGATGAAATTATTTGTTCATTCTCTTACTAAAGATGCTAGGGACTGGTTTAGAAGATTGCTTGATGACAATATTGGCTCATGGAGTAACTTAGAGAAGCTTTTCAAGGAGCAATATGGTGACAACACCATTGCTAGTTTTATATTGACTTTTTTTAACAACATAAAGAAAAACCCAAATGAGTCTACATTTGATTTAAATGTAAGATTCCAAAAGGGGATATATAAATTGTTTCAAGTGATGATATTAGGGGAATATATGTGTCTTACAAATTATTTTAATGCTTTTGATAGTAAAATAGCTTATACTCTAAGAGATAAGGATCTTAGAACATTGAGAGTTGCTTAAAAAATGGCTATCAGTATTAAAAATAATAGAAAAGCATTAGGTAAGATAGGGAGAAGGGATGATACAAAGCTATTCAGTCTAAGGGGAAATAAGAAAGAAGGTGATAAGTCTATTATGACCAAGAAACCTGAAGATGATACAATGGGTCAAGTCTTGAATCTCCTTAAGAATTTGAATCCACCAACATATCATACTAATAAGCCAAATAATGGTGAGAAGCCCAAATTTTATAATAATTACAAGAAGCTTAGGATGAAAAAATATCCTTACACCATACAGGGGAAAGATGATAAACCCATCCCTAATCTTGTTCAAGGTACTAAAGATAAAGCTACACCAGATCTATTGCAAATAAATTCTATAAAAATGACAGATAATGTTCCTTCATGTATTGTGTACCCATCCCCTCATCCTCCAAATTATTGTGTAGTTGCTCAGTCTTTTTCTGAAAATTAGTAAGTACAAAATGAAGAAGGGGAGGAAGAAAAGAAGCATAAAGATATAACATGTAACATGATAAATTTGTGTGATAAATGGAGAGGAATATGATGTAGATGATTCTAAGAATGATGTTAAGAATTAAAGAAATATGTATCAATTGCATCATCAAAAAATATTTTCAGATGATGAAGATCAAGATGAAGAGAAGATGTGCAGCATAATATTAGATGTAGAGCACATGAATTTAAGAAAACCATCAAATGAAGAGATTGATAGAATCATTGCTAAAAATGATAGCCCAATTGCATATGACTATGAACAATATTGCTAGTAAGCCATCTGGTATTTTCATTAAAGATATTACTCACAAAATGGATGATGAAAATAAAAAGGATAATCTAGTGATTGTAAAGATTAAAGATAGTAAGAGAAAGAAATGGGAGCCAAAGAAGAAAGAATAGTTTGAAGGTGAAGAAATAGTCAAGATCAATGTATAAAAAATGAAGTTAGGATATGATGGCACCAAGAAAATAGAAGATCCTATTGTTCAAATACATACAACTAGAGGTAATCTTCTCAAATCTTTTGGTTATCACCCTATGGATATGATTTCTATGTTATCTCAAATTACTATTAAGGTTCCTTTATTTGAGATGTTTAGGATAGAGGAGCATAAGAATAAGGCCTTCTCTTGGTTAGTTGGGATAGAAAATAGTAATATTATTGAGCAAGAACTATCAGAAATACAATAAGTACCACTTCTAATAAAAGAAAAGGAAGATAATTGAGTTATTTCCCGAATACCTTAGATGTATTTGGATAATTAATTTGTAACTTACATAGAAAAAATTGACCCATTCTTCTTGAGTCTGATCATAAATGGGAATACATTAAAGAATTGTATGATTGATTCAGGGGCTTCTAATACTATCATTCCATTTAGAATTATGGAAGCCTTAGGTCTGAAAGTTGAAACAAAGCAAGGTAGATGTCTTGGAAATACATATGATAGGCTAAGTTACTGAGAGGGGAGGGATGAATCAGTAAATAAGAAAACTTAATCCTTATTTACAAATTAATCCTTCATGTGTGTTTTGATCTAATTGTATGCATGAATAACTAAAAACATCAAAACATTCATAAAATTTTGAAAAACAATTTGGTGACCCCCAAACCTTCCAAATAGAAAGTACAATTTGGTGTGGATGATACCCACAAGATTTAGTACTATAGTATAAAGTTGGCCTGTTAAGGCTTACAATGATCATTTCTGATGATTTGCTCTGTTAGGAGCAATAAGGACTGCTAGGTCCACCTTGCAAAAGGATTTACAAACATACAATAAAGTATGCACTCAGTAAAGAGATTTACAAATGATTGTTAAGTCTACCTTGTTAAATGATTTAACTGATCCACCTGCTAGGATGAAACTATGGTTGATCTTTGGTCTATAACTTGGTTTGTTGAATGAGATTCTTTAAGTGTAATGATCACCTTTTTATGATAGATTAATATTTGCTGCTCCTTATATTGCTATAGGCTTGTATTTCACACTTCTACTCTTCTCTACTTGATATCTTACTTCATATCTATATTTTGGATGTGATACAATACATTACATATCTACCAATCCAATTTACAAATAAAAAAAGTCAGCTACAATACAAGTTTACACAAAATACAAAGTTGGCCTAAACTACAGGAACTTGGGTTTTGAAGACTAGCTCGATGAGGTTTTAATACTCAACATCCATAGTCAATGCTTGAAATCCTCATGCATTCGATAGACGTAGAAGCTCAGTCCATACTAATCACTTCCAAGTAGTCTGAACTCAGTCTACACTGGTGACCTAGTGAATACTATGAAACTCAACATATAAACTGAATCACTTAATTCATATTACATGGCTTGGTAAATGCTATCACTATGAGCTTGGTATATAATGAATCACTTTTTTAACACTGAGTGGCCTGGTCAACATTGGATTTACATCACTGTAACTGTGAACTTGGTAAGCATTGCACAACTCGGTTTGCACTAAGGAACTTGGTAAACCTTATGAAGCTCAATTTACGCTGAAGATTACCATTATGGTAGAAATTTCTCTTTGCAAACTGAATATTGTCCCTTAGATTTAGTAGTAGCTGTAGAACTTAGTAGAGATTGAAATGCTTGGTTAACTCTGTTAACTATACAATATGATTGGTAGATACTTACAATCTGAATAAGTGTGTGTGACTAATAACAAACATGATTGTAATGTCAAAAATCTCCCCCTTTGGCATTAGTGAAAAAAACACTTATCAGTTAAAACTAAATTTCAAGAACACCTTTTATTCATCACCTTGTGTTTCCAACTTGGTAGAGTACTCTATTTTTTAGATTTTTCAAAATTGTTTTTGTAGAAGATGCATCTCTGAGTATCTATACATATATAATGCTCCCCCATATATATATACAATATAATTTACATCTTTTCACATTTGATATATACATTTTCTATCCCTTTATGTATACTTTCCCTTTATAATATAGATATTCTCCCCCTTTTTGACATTAATGCCAAAGATGTATGCTATATACTATACAGAAATGTCAAAATGTGACAAGAAATCTAAATGTACCTTTAAAATCAACATCATTTTCTTGTTCCAATTTTCTTGCAACACCTTGCATGTGTGCAATGCAACTTGAACTTCTGCTGAAGGTTATATCATGTGATCTGGAAATGAGAAGTTGTTATCATGGATGAGTGTTTTGGCATGTGGAATATGTTTTTGCAATGAATATATATTTGGGAGAATCATGCCCTAAATGTCTACCAGTGTAGCTCTTATTCTGGCTTCTTCTCTTAGCAATTCTACCTACATATTAGTTAAGAATCTGATCTTTGAATAGTGAGTGGAGCTACAACTTAGGTCAAGTTGCAATTGTTGTGCACTTTTGCCCCCAGATCTCCATCAATCTTTGATAGTTTATCTCTTATTTCCTTGGTGAAAATTGATGTATCACAGAGTGGACCAAAACTATGGGAACTTGGGTTCTAAAAATTAGCTCAATGAGGTTCTAATACTCAACATCCATAGTCAATACTTGGCATCATCATGCATTTGGCAGACGTAGAAGCTCAATCCATATTGATAACTTCCAAGTAGTCTAAAATTGGTCTACACTAGTGACTTGGTGAATATTGTGAAACTTGAGATATAAACTAAATCACTTGATTCATACTGCATGGCTCGATAAATGCTATCACTACAATCTCAGTAAAAACTAAATCACTTGGTTAACATTGAGTGTCTTGGTCGAAATTGGATTCACATCGTTATAACTACAAACTTGGTAAGCACTGCAGAACTTGATTTGCACTAAGGAACTTGGTAAACCTTATGAATCTAAGTTTACACTGTTGATTGCCATTATGTTAGAAAGTACTAAGCACATATTGAATACTATCCCTTGGATTTGGTATCCACTATTGAACTCAATAGAGATTGAAATGCTTGGTTAACTCTATTAACTATATAATATGCTTGGCAAATACTTACAATATGAATAAGTGTGTGTCACTAATAACAAACATGACTATAATGTCAACAAGATGTAGGGCCATGGGTGCGAGAGAAGTGCCTATCATAGGTACAATCAATGCTTTTCCTTTTAAGTTAGCTACATACCTTGATGTTGAACTAACCATGATAGTCTTAGTAGTTGATATTCCTCCATAGTAAGAGATGTTGCTCTCAAGGAAATGGAGTGTTGCAATGGGAGGAAGCCTACAATGTGATCTTTCTTATGCTACATTTGACATAGAGGACAAGGCCATTAAAGTTGATAGAGAATGAAGAGTTACTCATATGCTTGTGCACAAAATTGATAGAGATGCTACCTATTTGTTGGATACTAAGGTTAATGCTTTTAGAGTTGAGCTTATTATTCAAGAAATTGAAAAGCCAACTCTAGTAATTACACAAGAGGTAACAAATTTTATAGATTCTCAAAACCTTTGGACCATGTACTTTGATGGGGTTAATTCCAAAGAAGGGTTAGGAGCTTGAGTTTTTTTTGTTTCTCCAAATAATAATACTTTTACGTATTCATTTACTTTGAATTTTACATGTACTAAGAATATTGCAAAGTATGAGGCCCTTTTACTAGGATTAAAAGTGGCAAAACATCATGGAATTAAGAACATGCATTTTATTAGTGATTTAGAGCTAATTGTGTCTCAAATTAAGAAGAAATATGCTTCCAAGAATAAGAGGCTAAAACAATATAGAAATGTTGTTTGGGACCAAATTGAAGCATTTGATAGTTTTGGCATATCTCAGATAGATAGAAGAAATAATAAGATGGCTGATTTTTTGGCTAATTTAGTAATCAAGTCTAATGATATATCATTTGCTAGTGTGTCTACAATTGAGATACAAAATAGGCTTTCAATCCCCAATAATTTAGAAATTTGGCAAGTGTTTGAAGATGAAAAAGATATCATGAAATTTTTTCTCAATGAGGACAAGTACCATGGACATGAGATTGATTGTGCAACACTTGTGGAAACAATAGATTGTAAGGACACTATTTTGGGTGAAGTTACCCAATTAAAGATGAATAAGATTCCTAAGGGGTTGGTTGTGTTGGAGACTATTTTTTATAACTCTGATAGATCCAAGACAAATGAAAATGAACATGATATAAGGGACTTAGAGGAGATTAATCTTGGGACCAAATAAGCACCTAAAAAGATATATATCTATATCTATGTATGTATGTATGTATGTATGTATGTATGTATGTATGTATGTATATACATATTTACACATATACATATATATATATATATACATATACATACACATTTACATATGTACATATGTATGTATATATATATGTGTATATGTCTATATATACCCACACACACACACACACACACACATATATATATATATATACATATACATATATACATATATACATCTATACATATATATACATACATACATATATATATATATGTATATATACATATGTATATACATATATATACATATGTATATACATACATACATACATATGTATATACATATATATACATATATACATATATGTATGTATGTATATATATGTATAGATATATATATGTATATACATATGTATATATATATATGTATAGATATATATACACACATATATACATATGTATATACATATATATATATATACATATATATGTATATATACATATATATACATATATATACATATATGTATATATATGTATATACATACATACATATATACATATATGTACATATATATAGACATATGTACATATATGTAGACATATATGTACACATATGTACATATATGTAGACATATGTACATATATGTACACATATGTAGATATATGTACACATATGTAGATATATGTAGATATATGTACACATATGTAGATATATGTATACACACACACACACATATATGTACATCTACATACATACATACATACATACATACATACATACATACATACATACATATATATATATAGGAAAGAAATTGTCTCCTAAAATTGGGAAGAGTTTGATTAATTTTCTGAGAAAGTACAAACATGTTTTTTCTTGGTCTTATGATGATATAAAAGCCTATAGAGAGTATCTCTTTCAACATGAAATCCCATTGAAGGAAGGAGCTAAGCCTTTTAGACAAAAATAGAGACCCATCAATCCAACACTAGCTCTAAAGATGCAAGAGGAATTGACGAAGTTAAGAGATGTTGGGATCATTAAGAAAATTAGGAATTCTTCTTGGGTATCAAATTCAATTCCTATTAGGAAGAATAATGGTGACATAATACTATGTGTTGATTTTAGAAATCTAAATATTTCTTCACTAAAAGACAATTATGGTTTGCCAAACATGGAATTCATGTTGCGAAGAGTTACTGGATCAAAGTTGATGTCTATGATGGATCACTTCTTTAGATACAATCAGGTAGTTGTAAAGGAATCAGAGTAGTATAAGACATCATTTAGAACACCTTGGGGAACATATGTCTACAATAGAATGCCTTTTGGCATAACTAATGCTCGTGCCACTTTTCAGAGAGCCATGGATGTGGCCTTTGCAGATATAATTGAAAAGTTCTTAGTGGTGTATCAAGATATCTTGACAACATATTCAAAGGATGAAAATGACCACTGTATGCATATGAAAAAGGTATTTATCAGAGCTCTTAAGTATGGTATTTCTTTCAATCTTAAAAAGTGTGCATTTTCTATTATTGAAGGAAAATTATTAGACCACTTGGTAGGGAAAGAAGGAGTTAGGATGGACCCTAAAAGGGTAGAAGCTATGAATAAGATTCAAAAGCCTAAGAATGTGAAGGGGATTCAATCCTTCTTTGGGAAAATAAATTTCCTTAGAATATTTGTTACAAACTTTGCTGAAATAAGTAGACCTATCTCTCAGATGTTAAAAAAGGGCTCTAAGATCAGATGGGATGAGGAACCAAGCATGGCCTTTCAAAGAATCAAACAAGAAATAAAAGATGCTCCTATTTTAAGAACCTTGATTATTCTAAGCCAATGCACATATTTTCTTTGCCTCATTCCATACCATTGCAACAATTTTATTATAGAAAAATGAGGACGTATATAAGGAATCGATAGCATTTTTTAGTAAATCATTGTAGGCTACATAATTAAAATATGGCATAAGTGAAAAGAATTATTATGCATTGGTCAAGATAGTTAAGACATTTTAGGTGTTACTTAATGGATGCTACAATAATTGCACTTATTCCAAGTGTTGCAATCAAGGATATCTTCTCACAACAAGAGTCTTCAGGAAGAAGATGTAGATGGATCAACATAATCTAAGAGTTCAATATAGACATTCATATTACAAAGTTGGTAAAAGCTCAAGGCCTTGCCAAGCTTATGGTAGAGGAAAACCTCAAAGAAAATCAAATAAATCAACTTGATAGTAAGGGCATAGATGGCTTATGTGATATGGATATCTGTGATTGGTATAAGGATATCATATTTTACTTGCAATACATGAAAGCTCCACTAGGCTGAAGTGATAATTAGAAAAAGGGACATAAATTTAAAGGCTATCAAATATATCATTATGAGTGGATAGCTATGGTGGAGAAGTATGGTAGGTATATTATTCAAATGTGTTGATAAAGATCATTTAGTAATGATCTTGAATGAAATGCATAGTGGAGTATGTGGAGGATATTATATGGCTATAATAATAGCTCACAAAGTGATTAGAGTAGGATTTTGGTGGCCTACTCTTTTCAAAGATGCATATGAACTTGTGAGAAAGTGTGATCCTTGTCAAAGATTCAGTGGAAAGTTTAAATTTTTGGAAACATGCAATTTAAACTAGTATATGTACAAGCACCCTTCCAACAATGGGGATTGGAATTCATAGGAGAAATTTCAACCAAATCCAATATTGGTTACTAATGGATAGTAGTGACAACATGCTATTTTACAAAGTGGGTAGAAGCTATTCCTACTAGGAATGCTACTAGTAATGTGGTGAATAACTTTCTACTAAAAACTATTTTAACCAAATTTGGATGTCCTAAAAAAATTATGACTGATAATGCCATGTGTTTTAGGTTTGAAGAATTTATGAAATTTTGTGACAAGTATAGTATTGCTATATCAATAGATTCCCCATACCATCCCCAAGGAAATGGGTAGGTAGAATAGAGCAACAAGAGTATGTTGAAGATCACTAGGAGCATCCTACAAGAAAAAAAAGGGCTTGTGGTTCTAAATTGCAATTAGCACTATGGGTTGATAGAGTAACGATGAAGAAAATTATAAGATGTGCACCATTTGATCTAGTATATGGAATACAAGCTAGGCTACATCAGAACAATTTTAGGGGTGTGTACAAGTTTTCTCAACATTATGATGATGATCTCATTGATGAGATGCATATTAGAATGGATTACATTATGCAGTTGGATGAAACAAGAAGGGATGCTTATGCCAAAAATGCAAAATTACAAGTCCAAGTTAAACATTTGTATGACAAAAGGACAATATCAAGAAAGTTGTACCCCAAGATATGGTGTTGTTATAGAATTCCATATTAGAGGACAAAAGAAAATGTGGGAAGTTTGATCCCATTTGGTTAGGACCATATCTAGTTCATGAAAATTGGGGAGAAGACTCTTATTTCATAAGGAAGTTATCAGGTAATATTCTAGAATTACTAGTTCATGGAAAATCCTTGAAGAGGTATTTTTGTTGAAATGCTTATCTTTCCATGAACATCAGCTAGGTAATTCTTATCTTTCCATGACCATTAGCTAGGTATATACATTTTGTAAATCTTTATATATATTTACAGTGTTTCTTGGTCTTAGTGTTGCTCTCTAAATGTTGTCATTGTTGCTGTCATGTGTGTGGTCTGTTTATTCCAAAAGTTCTAATTTTTTGCATAAATATAGGTTATTCATCAACCCTAGATAGAGCCACTAATAGCTCTTATTTTCACTATGCAAAACCTTGAAATTTTTTTATGGTGAAAATGTCTTGAAAGTATTGTGCAGTTATGGTTTGTTATGCAATTGTTGTCATTTTTCAAGAAAAAGAGCTGACCTAATAAGTTTTTCTCTAGCCCAGTTTAATTCTTCCCTAGCATAGGATATTGTAATGTCATATGGATTATGTATTTTACCCTATCATTAAGAAATTTCCTTAATCTATAATACAAATTAACCTTTACCCTAGGAGTTATGCTCAAGTGGGAGATTGCCTGTGCTTTTCAATTTTTCAATCTTTTATTATGATCTTATGATTGGGGTTTCATCATCTACATTGTAAGTTTAAATTTTTTTTCTCTAGAGGTTATGAGACAAAGGATTTCTCCTGATTGAAAAGGTAAATTTTGGGTCTCCCAATGTTACGGTATCTAATATAATCATAAAATTGTAAGTTATGATCTTACACTCATCCTAGTTTTGTATTGTTGTGTCTTATGGTGAATACCAAGTGATATGATTTTATGATGAACTGAAGAGCATATAACCATAACAGCTTATAAGGGGACCCTCAACCATACGAAAGAAAGGAAATCATCAAATTGTAAGACAAAAAGTGCTAATGTTATTAAGTGCCATGATCCTATGAAGTGGGGCCAAGTGTGCAAGCATAAGGAAATTGAACACATATCAATAAAGTCCTCTGAAGATATGAAGAGTAAAAGTAATGTCAAGTTTATGGTCATAAGGGTTAAGGAAAAGTGAATGTTAGAGTTTCCAAAGCTACGACTAAGAGGAGATAAAAACTAGTGTATGATTGGGAGGTTAAAGAAGCAAGTAAAGGAAATCTTCTAAAGCTATGATAAGAGTTAAATAGTTGTGATTGAGAGATTGTAATATAAGAAAAGACAACATTTGATGTTACACAAAGTTGTGATCATAAGATTGTAAAAGTTTATATATGTTGAAGCAATGTTATGAAAAGGTTGATAAAGTGTTAAGTGTAAGTTTTTAGCTTTCTTTCAATGTTCCAATCTTATGATAAGATGTGGCTCATAAGATCATGAGAAACTTAAAAGACCTCTTTAAAAATATAAAACATGATTGATCATAAGATCATAAAGGTCAATTTTCTTCCTTAGGAGGATGTGAAGCATTTGAAATTCAAAGTGGACCATAAGATCACAAGTCCTAAAATAAGATGTGAAAGTTCTTTTTTCCCTTTCCCGAGCTCAAAAATGACAAGTTTTTGACCAATGAAATATGAGTAAAGTATAGAGAATGCAAAGCTAGATAGTTATGTCAACACTCCATTGAGGTGATAGAAAAAAAATGGGTTTAAGGTTCATGCATGCTGGAAATCAATGCATGATGATGGTTGATGGAGTACACATAGCATAAAGACACTCTCTAGGAAATAACATATTACCATTTGTAGAAAGCGAAAGATTTCAAGAAGTTACAAAGTATTTAGTGTAAAGATTTGTAGAGTTTTAGTGCCAGTTGTAGAGTTTTATAGATTCCTAATTCATAATCAAGATGTTGAATAAAAAGGTGGAAGAGATCCAGGCTATAGACATGGATATTACTAAGAAATCCACTTGCAAAGGAGGAAAAATATGATAGATGAGACCTAGTAAATATACAAACAAATGGATAAAGTTATTTCCAGATTCCTCAAAGGCCATCTCTAAAAATGACCATAGTTTTAGAGACCTATATACATTTTACAGAGATGCTGCTTGCCTTGGTGTTGACAGGTATGAATTGTTTAGATATTTTTAAAATAATATATTTGATAAGATCCCTATCTAAAATCTATGGAAGAAAAATTTGGCAAAGCTCATCTTCCTAGAAGTATTTGTAGATGTTGATTTGTTAAAGGCCCTAATTAACTCTTACAATTGAGTGACCAAATCATTTCATTGGCATGATGGAACCATTTTGTGCACACTAGAACATGATTTTTTGATAAAACCTTTTGGATTAGATGGTGCAATGAGTGAACCACTATACTTAGAAAAAATGAAGGGAAGTTTGAGAGGAATACCAATGCCTACACTAGGAAAACCATGATGCAACACATCCCTATGGAACTCAAGAAGGTTAGGGATTATCCAAAGAAAGTAGATAAAATGGTACCCCTTGACAAATTCAAGAATTACTTTGTGAAGATTATTTATGGTGTCCATAAAGTGGTAGCCAAAGATGGGTCTGATATGGTATATGGGTCAATATACATTGTGGCCAAAGATGTACAAGATGAATATCACAGTGGAGAATATGATTATGTAGATTATATCCTAGAGAAAATAAAAGATAATATTGAGTCTACATGGAGAGGAGAACTGGGGAATTTTAGATTCCACCATTATTCATTACTCATGAATCTAATTTGATATAAGAGTGTGGGTTATATTAGCCCATATTTCATTGATCAAACATCAAATGAAAATGGAGAGCTGGTAGTTCAATTGTGGACATGGGTATGTTGGAAATATTCAAGACTATGCTTAGTTACTGAGAGGGGAGGCATGAATTAGTAACTTCTAAAACTTCTACCAATTTCAATTCTTAATCCAATAAACCAATTAGCATTTAATTCATCACATCTAATCTAATTACATGCATGAGAAATTGAAAACATGAAGGCATCCAGAACACTTGAAAACAAGGATTTGGTGACCTAGAAACCTTCCAAATAGAAAGTAAAATTGGGGTGGGGATGATACCTACAAACATTAGTATTACAACATAAAGTTGGCTTGTTAAGGCTTACATTGATCACTTCTAATGATCTACCCTATTAGGAGAAAATAGGACTGCCAGGTCCGCCTTGTGAGAGAATTTACAAACATACAATGAAGTATGCACTCGATAAAGAGATTTGGAAAAAACTATTAGGCCTACCTTGTTAGAGGATTTTGACCAATTTACCTATTAGGATGAAGTAGTAGATCTCTAATTTGCAACTGAGTTTGTGAATAGAGATTCCTTAGTGTACTAATCACCTTTCTGTGATAGATTTGTCATTTTTGCTCCTTGTACTAATATGGCCTTTACAATTCTTTTGATGTTGCATTCAGAACTTGAACTTTTTGCATTTATAATACATATGCTCACATTTTCATTCTTGCTTATACACATTTTTATACTACTTACATTGGATATGATACAATACATCAAATATGTATGCCAATCCAATTTACAAAATTATAAAGTGAACCATGACACAAGTTAACACATATATTACAAAGTCGACCCACATGAAGAGACTTGGGTCCTGAAGACTGAATCAGTGAGGTTCTGATACACGACATCTAGTTTCATTGCTTGGAATCATCATGCTCTTGATAGATGTAGAATCTCAATCCATACTGATCACTTTTAAGTAGTCTTGAACTTAGTCTACACTGGTGACTCAGGAGATATTGTGCAACTTGGTAAACACTGAATCACTTGGTTACTATGAATTAGCTTGGTTAACACTGGCTTCCCATCACTTGAGTTGTGAGCTTGATAGATACTATAATGCTTGATAAAAATAGGCTTCACGTCAGATGAATTGCAAACTTGGTAACCTTTGATAAACTTGGTGTACACTGAAATGCTTAGTTTGAACTGTTGGACTTCACACTAACTAAATCTACTCAGTAATCATGGAGATTAGTCCAAAAGACTTGGTAGTAACTGTAGAAGCTTAGTGGCTATTGAATTACATGGAAAATACTATAAACTATTCAATGAGCTCAGTGGCTGTAGGGAATCTGAATAAGTGTGTGTCACTAATAACAAACTTGATTGATATGTCAATAATCTCCCCCTTTGGTATTGGTGAAAAAAACATTTATTAGCCCAAAATTGAATACCTTGTATTCATCACCATGTAATACTAGCTTAGTCTATTTTTTGAGATTTTTCAAAATTTATCTTTGAAAATTTATATAGAGTATGTCTACATCATAGCATATTTCTCCCCCATACAATGTATTCTACTATGTACAAATAATAACATATCTCCCCTTGTAACTTTTTTTTTCTCCCATATCTCATCTCCCCCTTTTTGACAGTAATGGCAAAGATTTATTGCAACGTATTTACATTTAGAGACCAAAATGAGATAAGAATTTAGAGCATACCTTAAGGGTGATTGAAAAAGTTGTATCCCAGTTTTTTTGCAATACCTTGCATGTATGAATGGAAATTTGCACTTTTGTTGATAATTCAATCATGTGGTCAGCAACAAAGAAGTTTTTATCATGAATCAGGTTCTTTTAATATAGAATGTGTTTTTGCATAGAATCCATGACTGGAAGGATCACGTTTTGTATATCAACCAATGTTGAGTCGATCCTTGTTTCTTCTCTTAACAACTCAGCTTGCATGTCTGTCAAATTTTTTATCTTCTTAAAATGTGCAGAGCTTGAACTAGGGTCAATTTTTAGCTATTGAGCACTTGCTTTAAGATTAGTATCAATTTTGGACAATTTGTCCTTAACTTCCTTGGTATACTTAGTGACATCACATAGCTTTGCAAAAAGTGATGACACATTTGAACAAGACACCTCAAGATTGACCAAAATTGTGGAAAGTTCAACTTGATGAATAACTATTTGTTGAGAAATGTGCTCCAACACTTTACTATTGAATTGATTTTTAGCCTTTTCAACTAGTTTCTCTTGTCCTGTAGTGTCCTCTTTGAAGTTTTGGACTACCTTTCCAAGCTGAAATAAAATAGGTTGAGAAGAATCAATGTTAATTCCAATATCCTTGGTCAAAATATTCTTGGCATCATCTATAATCTTATATTCTCTGTCTCTTTCCTCTCTCAATCTTTGTTTCTTGGACATTTTCTGGAGGAGTTCACCAAATATGTGCATTTGATCTATAAAAAGATTGTAGATATCCCATTTAGGAATTTCTATTTCCTCATTCAAATTTATATCTTCCTTTGTCTCCTTTTCTTTGAAATTTTTTGTACTTGGTTGAGCTTGAGGATCAACTTTCCTTGTACTTATTGCCTTAGTACCCAAAATGTAAACAATAGTGGACATGCTCGAACTTAGAGTAAAAATTGATATAGTACTGATTGATGGAATACTTTTAGAGATGCTAGAAGAATCCAAAATTGTAGAATCCAAAATTGAAGTCGACAAAACTAGATAGCTTACCATGGATGCACTGAAAATTGAAGAATTCAAAATTGTAGAGGTGATTGCTAAAGAACTTAACTCAGTAGATGAAGTGGGAGTCTCCACCTTGGTTGATGAAGAAAAATTCACTTCTATCAATGATATGTTGAGCTATGTTGGGGCAAAGAGTGATTGGACATTTGATATGTCTGTAGTAGTCACACCTAAACTTGGTAAAGCTATCTCCATACTTGATGTAGTCAAAGGATTGCTCAGGGAGTGAGGAAGTGACACAATGACTATAGTAGCTATCTTGACTGGGTCAATCTCCTCACCATCTTGCTTATTTTCCTTAGTAGCTTCTTCACCTTGATCCTCTTCATCTTCCTCATTATCAAAATGAGTCACTTCTTCAACATTTTCTTCCTCATCTTTCTCCTTATCCTCTTTTTATTTTTTATTTTTTTAACTCTTTTAATGCACCAGGTAAACTTTTTAATGTGATCGATAGTGCTGGTGCGACACACAAACTAGTACCACGGGGACGGGGGAGACTAGAACCCATGACCAACCCCCTGCAATAGGGAAGATTTAGCCAATTGAGCTAGGGCCCCCACCCTCCTTATCCTCTTCTTCATCACCATCCTTTACTTCAATTGGATATTCACTTCATCTATGAAGATGACAAATATTTTTCCAAGTGTTTGTAGCATTCTTAACTACATGCTTTATATCCTTAATCAAAACTAAATATGTATTAAACCTTAGAGTCAATTTTTCTTCATTTTTCTTTAAAGACTCTTTTACCTCAATATCTAATATGCTTGGTAGTAACTACCTTAGGGTTTGTGCATACATGTCTTTTACTATTTGCATGGAAAAATCCCATCTTGGCTTTATTTTCTCTAGCAATTCATTAGAGGTTTGATAAGAAATTTAGTCCAGTGAGTATTTCCATTTACCCATTTTACTCAGCACTAGTTCTTTAACTTGTTTCTACTATATGTCTGTCCTTGTCTCATATTTCAATGATTTAAATTTTTTTTAGTCCAACTCCTTTTTCCATTTGCTTTAATTTTTCTTGAAAGGTGGGTGGAGGTCTACTGAGTACAATGTCACTTCGTTTCTTCTTTGACTTCCTTTTGAAGACTATGGTGGATGATTTTGTAGGCTTGGTGATGATCACCTTGCCCTTTTTCTTCAGAGGTACTTCTTTTTCTTCTGATTCTTCTTTATCCTTTGCCTATTCTTCATCTTAACTTTTACCCTTAGTTAACATGAGAGGTGCACTAGATTTTAGTTTGGATATTCTCCTCTTCCCTTTGTTAACTACCTAAGGGAGCTTTATTTCTAGCTCTATTCTTGCCTTAGCCTCTTCATAAGTACCAAAATGAGGGGCCTTGGGATCAATAGGTTCATTGACAAGGGATGCAATGATATCCTTGGTCTCATCAATATTTGTCTCATAGCCAATAGGTTTGACCCACACAATTCTAGGCTTGATTGCCTGGATGTATACCTTTTCACAATAAACCATGAAGCACACATCATCCTTGTAGTCCTCAACTAACTTCTTAGGTATCTTGAACCTATTTTTCATTTTATCTTTGAACACATCAAAGTAGTTGTCCATGATGTTGCCATAATTGTCACCCATTTCTGCAATATATTCATTTATTTGGTATAGAACAAACACATCTTTTCTCCTAACTATAGTGCCTTTTGAAGGGAAAAAATTCTAGACATAGAAGAATAAACACGTTAACAGAGAATCAAAATTTCATAGGTTATTCTTAGAAGTTCTAATACTTTTTGTTGGATACAATTTTATGTTGTCTTTGATGTTACACAAATATCATATCAGTCATCAAATAAAGTCTACCGAGCTTAGTTGGTTAGCAAAGCAAATTCTAGAGTCTACCAAGCATTCCTAGAAGTTACTCTATGAAAATAGTGTCTACTGAGCTCACTTAGGCATTGAAGGATTCTGTGGCACAAGTCAATGGTAATCGAGCTCACAAGGTTAGCAAAGGAAAGTCAATGCTTATGGAGTTCACTCAATCTCCAAAAGATTTTGTAGAGTTTGTAGTGTTCACTGAGCTTTAGTTGGTGAACAATGTAAATCATTTCTAGAGTAGTATTTACCAAGCAAGGTCAGCCAATGAAGGATTTCATTATTTTGGGAAATAAAGCTTAATTTTTTTATGTAATGAGTGTAGCCAATTGAGGTAATAATTATTGATAAATGTAACTTGTAAATGAGCTGACTTGACAATTTGTAAGGTATAAATAAAAGGTCAAGTTGTGAATTCTAAATTGTAATGAGCGAGCATGCAAGTGTGTTGATTGTGTAAAGAGGAAAGAGTTAAAAAATTTTGAAGGAGGCTCAAATATCCATGAGGAGTAGCAAAGACTTATTCGATTAGAGAGGATCTAGTAAAGTAGAACAGAGTTCTGTATCAGCAATTTAGTTGCATCGCATTTAGGTCACTTCATTGTTACTTTCTCACCATTATACCAGTGATTTCTAAATCTCTTAATAGAGTTGGTCTATCAGCCACTTTGTAAATCCTCTAACAAGGTGAGAGTTCTATTGAATTATTCTAAAGTCCTCTAGTAAGGCCACTCCTAATAGGGTGATTAAATCCTCTAATAAGGTCACACCTAACAGTGTGTTTTGTAACTTTTAATAGGGTTGGCTCCTAATAGGGCTCACTTTAGAAGAGTGAAAATCAGTAGCTAGTTACTTAGAAGTTTTTCCCATATTGGGTTTCCATGTTAAATCTAGTGTCTGTTGTGTTCATGTTATTTCCTTATAAATGCATGTTAAATCTTTGTAAATGCTTAATGATTAGTAATAAGTTAACATATAGTACATCTACCAAGTTACAAATTTTTTTTATATGATTACCGAGTGATAGTAGTAACTATTTTTATAGGACATTTAAGGGATCTGTGGATTTTTTTTTGTGGTAACTGATTCACTCCCCCTCTTAGTTACTCCATATATATTTCCAACAATTGGTATTAGAGCTTTTGGTACTTGCAAGAAGGATTTCAAGGATCTAAGCTAAAGATTAGGATGTCTTAAAAGAGGGAAATTCCAAGGCTTAAAAAGGATAACTTCTTAGCATGGAAAGGTCTCATGAGACTCCATCTAGCTTCCATTGGAGATACAGGATTGAAATATCTTGATGAAGAATATGTAACTCCTTCTGCTACATTATCTACCAATGACATTGTCAAGAAAAAGACTCATAACACCGTGATGATAGACATTGAATTTTCCCTAAGCTATGAAGAATTTGATGATATCAAGGATTACAAAACTATCTTTTCTATGTGGAACAAGATGGAAGATATCTATGGAGGTGATGAAAATGTGAGAAGAGCCAAAGAAAAAAGTTTAAGAGGATAATTTGATCAGATGAGGATGAGAGAGGATGAAAACATTGCTAAATATGTTGAAAGAGTCTGAGCAAGCATCAGTGTAATCAGGGCTTCAGGAGGAGATATCAAAGAGGAAACAATTGTAAGTAAAGTTCTTAGAACATTACTTCCCATTTATGCAATTAAAGTTTCTACAATTCAGGAAAGGAGATTTGAAGCAAATCATAAGATAAATTTAGAGGCCATAGTAGGAAGATTGATTGCATTTGGGCTAGATAACTATGATAACTACATTCCAGCTTCCAAGAACATTGAATTTGCATTTGAGGCCAAGCTTTCACTTAAAGAAAAGGGCAAGAAGATAAAGGATTCTTGGTCAAAAAATGAAGAAGAATTAGAAGAGAATTTTGACAATGATCTTGAGGTGGTTGAAGCTCTATTTGCAAGGAAATATTCAAGAGCCAAAGGAAAATATAAAGGTAAGGTTCCTCTAATCTATTTTTCATGTGAGAAAATTGGTCACATTGCTGCTAGGTGCCCAAACAAGAAAAAAAAGGATGAGAAGAAAGGTCACAAGTGCAATGGTAAGAAAGATTTAAAATCATTCAAGGAAAAAAGTAAGAAAACATGTTTAATGGCTAAGGATTCTAAGGATTCTGATAATAGTGAAGATGAAATTGTTCACATTGCTATGAAAGATGAATCTGATAATGATGAGGAAGATAAGATGACACTTATCTCTCATGTAAGAAAAAATGATACATGGATCATAGATAGTGGTTGTTTGAATCATATGACTCGTGACCAAACAAAGTTTGAACATTTTGAGGACTATGATAGTGGTAGTGTGAGGTTTGGCAATAATGAACCTTGTTGTATAAAAGGAAGAGGAAGAATCTCACTAACGAAAGAGCTTGTATGTCATAATGCCTATTGGGTTGAAGGACTAAAACACAATCTGTTGAGTGTGGCATAGCTAATCAATATTGGATTCAATGTGGAATTCATGCATGGAAAGGCAAGACTACTAGATGACAAAGAAAAGCTGATTGGATCAGGCATACAAACAAAAGGTAACTTGTTCTATCTTGAACTTAGTGAATGTTCATGTTTTATTTCTCAAGTGGAAGAAAGTTGGTTATGGCACAGAAGGTTATGTCATGTGAATTTTGATAACTTGGTGAAAATAAGAAAATTCAGGAAAGTAAGAGGCATTCTTAGTATAAAGAAACATGATGTTGTTCTATGAAAGAATTGTTAGATTGGTAAGATGAGAAAGACTAGCTTTAAAAGTAAAAACTATCAGTTTGAAGAAATTTTGGGAATTGTGCATACTGATTTGTGTGGACCAATTGGAATTAAGAGCTATACTAGAGAAAAGTTCTTCATTATTTCTGTTGATGACCACTTTAGAATGATGACTATCATGTATTTGAGGGAGAAATCAAAAGCATTTGAGAAGTTAAAATGGTATTTGGCTAGAGTAGAAAAGGAAATCGAGAAAAGATTGAAATGTTTGAGATTAGATATGGGTGGTGAATTCATCTCCCATGAATTCAATAACTTCTGCATTGAAAAAGGAATTAAAAGATAGGTATCAGCTCCTAAAACTCCCGAACAGAATGGAATAGCTGAAAGGAGGAATAGATCTATCATGGACTGTGCAAGAACTCTAATGATTGAAAAGAACATTGCTATCAAATAATGGACAGAAGATATCAGCACTATAGTTCATACCTTGAATCGAGTACAGTTGTGTTGAGCATTCGTTTTGCACAAGGTCAATAACAGGAATCCATAGTGTAATTCCTCTCTTGAAAAGTAAATCTTTTTAACGATCCACTCCAAGGCTCAATGTTTGTCTTGTGACGTACCAAAACCAACTCAGTAGAAGATAAATGTGAGTGTTCACAAGAAAGCTTTTGCTGGTTCTAAAAACTCTTTTATCTTGGAATCAAAGTAAAATCTATTTGCTGTCTCAAAATATCACACCAAAAGAACAATATTTTTTTATTTTCTATTTTTTTTTGAATGAATGCAATTCTAACAATGTAGCTACTATGAGGTCCTATTCTAATAGAGAGTTAGCAAAGTAAATAACATGAAATCAAATAACTTGAAATTGAAATTCCTAAACGGACATAAGCTACAGAACACAACACACTACGAGTTAAACCTTTGAAGAAATCGGTAGGAAACCAATGAAAACAGGAGCAACACTTTCTAGAATCCACTGATGCAATCGTTAATGAGAATCTTTAACAAATTGAATGATGTTTTACTCTTCATCAAATTGCAAGGCCATGAAAAGTGTGCTCATGCGAGACAAAAAGCTATGCAGACACAATCGGGTGATCTCTTCTAAATCTCGTTATGTCAACAGAATTCATATATTTGTAGCAAACACTAGAACTAAAAGATTGCACATCTAGAAACAATGCAATAAAATTTTGGCTCAATCACAATCTCATGAATAAAATCCACAAAAAAATGACACATTCAGGAAAGAATAACTACACTCCAAATGCTAGCACCAAAAGCATAATTTTACTGCATAATAACGGCGACCCTTGTTACATTTTACAATGGGGTATTTATAAGAAATCCTCTCCTCAATTTGTGTTGAGAGTGAGAGATATCTTGATGCAATAAAAATGCTTTTAAAACATTAAAACAAACTAAATATATACAAACTGACAATCTAACTAGTGCTTAGAAGGACTCCATCCATATTTTATTCATTAATTCGATGCATGAGCCCTTTATCTGTCGAAAACAAAGAAAAAATGAGAGAGAAAGTAGGAGGAAGCCATTAGTCAAAGTGGAAGTGCATAGATGCATCAAAAATAGAAACTAACCATTCTCTAGGTGTGTGTCAAAGTTAACTTACCATCAGAATGTGCTCTCGATGCATGGAACGTGCTATTTTTGGAACTGGCAGTCAACTGTCGATGCACCTTTGAATTTTGGAGCTCAAAAAATGCAGAGCTACAGACCTGCATGAAAATGATGAGCTGCAGACCTACATAGATGCGAAGTTGTGGACCTTCGTAGCTGTGGACCTGCGAACCTCGAAAGCTCAATTTGCCAAAAAATCAAAGTTCCCAATTTTGAAAATGATTTTTGGGTTTTTCTCAAATGGAGTTTTGGATCATTTTTTATATACATTATTTTCCCTTTTTTGATGATTTACACCCTCTTTATAGCCAATTACTTTCATAAACTTGCACTCCCTCCACTTCTTTAATTGAAAATCTCAAGGCACCTGCATTGGATCTTATCCCCAATGTAGACACCTAAATTTGATTACACCATGTTGGTAATCTAATTTAGGCATCTCTAAAGGCATCATTAATTAAATTCTTATTTAATTAATCCTTTGCCATCCCCTAGCTGATTAATTTAATTAATCATCTATAGTCCTAATTGATAAATCAAATAACCTATTATTTATCAATTAATCCTATTCTTCTATCTAATTCCAAAATCCTCATTTATTAAATAAATCTATTTGATAAATAAATCTCTCAAATCTAATAACCCCTAAACTATCCTAAACCCTCTTTTTAGCCTAATCCACCCCATCCACCCATACTAACCAAGCTTAGCCACTAACTCACCCACCCTTATGAATGCCATCCACTTAAAAATCTCTAACATCCCTAATCTAATCCTAAACCCAAGCCTAATCCACCTCCTAAACTTGTCACATTCCCTAAGCAAGCTTAAGACTTTCCTAAGCCAAGGAAAGTCAACAATCTCAACTCCCTCCAAAATATCCCAACCACCCAACAATGAATGCTCTTACAAAAGTCATAAAGACTCTTACAAGCCCATTCATTGCTCTTACAAGCCATTATGAAGGGTCTTTATGAAGATGTTATCCCTTAAGCCTCCTTTGTTGACTCATCCTTGCCCTTTCCTCCACCCACTCACCCTGTGACATGTGTCACTCCTTGATTGGCTGTAAGAAAGCACAATCCATGTGCTCTCCTCTCATGTAATCTCAACCCTTCTTAACCATTTCTCCATCCTTACATCTTAACCCTCCATCCCTCAAGCCCTTAGCCTATAAATTGAATCCCCTCTCAAGCCATATCATCACAACTTTTGAGCTAAAGTTATAATGCCATTTTAAGACCAAGTTTTATACTAATCTCATACATCCACACCAAAAATCCCAAAAATCTCCATTGAAGCTAGTTTGAAGCTTGAGCATACATCCCAATCCTTAGACTTATCTACCAAGCAAAGAGCTAAATCCTATTGGGAGAGTCCATTCATTTGGCTCACATTTCCAATTGGGGTTTTTCTGTTTAGTCTCTCATTTATGTTATGGTATTTTAGTTTGTAAATGCTTTTGATTTCTTAATTTAGTGTTTCTAACATACTAATATAGCATATACATTTTGGCACACCTGGTGGGACCCCACTATGAGTCATTTAATCATCCATTTTTATCTATATGTTGTTTTTTCTAACAATCTAATGTTTCTTGTTGTTTGAGTGAGTTGTAGGGTGTTTCACTTATTTTTGCAGTTTGAAGGGCGCACTTGGGAAGAAGACATACCCTCAAAAATTTGAAAATAACAAAAAATATAAAAAATTCTAGAAAAATTCTGCATTTTTCAGCTTTTTTTGCGCAGTGTCATCTCCGTAGTTTGGCATCTGCGCCTACAAACTATCATCTGTGCCAGCTACTTTTTCATCTACGCAAGCAAACTGACATCTCCGCAGATCAACATCTCTACCAGCTACTCTGTCGTCTCCGCCAGCTACTCTGTCGTCTCCGCCAGCTACTCTGTCGTCTCCGCCAGCTACTCTGTTGTCTCCACATCCTTAATTAGTTATCTCCGCAGATCAGCGCCTCCGCTAGCTACTCTATCGTCTCCATCGCCGCCTCTCCAGTTCTGTTGTCTCCATCATTGCCTTTTCTATTTTGTCATCTGCACTGCCGCCAACCCAAACCATCGTCTCTACAAATCAACATCTCCACAAATTAGCATCTATGCTTGTCTCCTATTTTTTGTGTCGCAAAATTGACCTGTTGTCTTCGCTTCTTTCTCTGTCGTCTCCGCCGATTGGCATCTTTGCAGATTAGTGTCTCTAAATTTTGGCGTCTCCGCCTATTGAACTGTCATCTCTACCTGTTTATGTTGCATTTTTGTTTTAAAATCTTTATTTTTGCACTTTGTAGTTAAAAAAATTTGACTTTTAGTGGTTCCGTAGGATTTAGACCATTCTAAGCATTTTTTCGCTTAGGAAAAACAACAAAAAAAGTTAATTTTTTTTTTCCCATAGTTAAGCTTTCGTTTTGGAAAATTTTGGGTGACTAATTAATTTGCTTTTGTTTGTCTTATTGTAGGTTGGAGCAATAGATTTAATCATGTGTTTTAGGTTTTTCATGGAATGAACTTGAATGGTTAAACACATTTTTCTTTGAATGTATGTTGTTCAAAACACACTCTTGAATGCCATGGAGAAAAATCAATTTTCCTTGAATGCATGATTAAAACAACAAATCCAATCTTGAATGCCATAGATCAAATAATCATCTTTTGGGGCATAAAAAGAATCTACATTTTATAAATCTTCTAAGTTATAAAAACTAATAAAGATGCATTAAGTGAGTTTGTAGTTGGACTCACCTTCTTTAATCACCCATCAATTTAACCATTGGTTGCAATCTCAGCGCCATCTATGGGGATGGGTCCACCTAAGAGGGTGTTATGTGTTCCACAAAGATCAAACTCTACTGACTTGGGTCTTTAGTGGTTTTTCTAAGTTAGAAAATCTCTTGAATGCACATTAGCTTCGCTAACACTTCATTTGGGTATAATAATTGAACAACTATTGACATGGAGGGCCTCCGAGCACGCGCTTGACAATCGAGTTTCACACATCTTTGTTTTGGGTTTAAAACAAACAAACACTCAATCTTGAATGCCTTAAAGAAAATCAATCGATACTTGACATGGAGGGCCTCCGGGCACGTGGGTTTACTTTCTTGTTTACCCTATCTCTTCTTCTTGTTCGCATTCTTCGATCAATTTTTTCATTGTTGGTGCATTTCAAAGTTGGAATTGAACATTGTCTCTTAAACATGAGTGCTTGCAAAGTCTAGATTAGAAAACTTAAGCGTCAGTTGAAAAAGAATCCTATCTTTTAGCCCAAGGTAATCCAAATATTCTCTCCCCTTGTCATCTTTCGAGGCCATCTTGGGTGCATAAGATTAGGATCCAAAACCTTGTTTCTCTTTTTAGGAGGCTTGCTTGGGGATTTCATCACCCCTTGGGATGACCTCAACTCCAGCGTTCCGACAGAGTATAAGAATCGAGAGGTGAATCGAAAGACTCCCTTGTTTCTCCACACCTTATTGCATAAGTTTCACTTTAGAGTCATCTTTGTAGGAAATCCAGCCATCTTTAGTCATCCCCTTAAGCATTTTAGCTCATCCACCTCATTTAGAATCAAACCATCTAGCCAGCAACCCAAAAAATTCACATCCAAGCCTTCAAAATTGGTGTCACTTTGCCAAAAGTTTTCCATTCCTAACACCTTCCAAATCCACCAGCCTCACCAAGGTTATCCCTTTGACAGAGCTTTGTCTAGGGTAATCTAGCTTTGTCACTTGTTATCCCTCATCACCTTGAGCTAAAGGTTGGGATCCACAAGTGGTCAATCTCGTGTTCTTCCTAAAGGATCATCAGTCAATCCTTAAGTTGACACAAACACCACCAAGCTTGCACATAGGAAAGTAGACCTTTCGTGCTTTGGCAACACATCTTTGAAGTTAGAATCCCCAACCCAATCCTCCTTAGGTTTTGTCATACAGCTTTGCCTCAACCTAGGAAATCATTTGCATAGAAAAGCCTTCCCCTTTTGAATCCATCAGCATTGTTGCATCTCATCCCTAGGAACATTCTGAATTTTCATGCCACTCGTCACTCACTTAGGCAAGAAAAAGATGGAAATAATGGAGCCCTATCATTTGGATCCAACATCATCGCTCCCCTTGAGCACTCAACCATCCTTCAGCCCAGAGAATGCTATACCATCACCTATTGACATTGAAGCTTTCATAAAACAACTAGGAAATGCAGTATTGGTGAGGGCCATTATAGACAAAAACAAGGAAACAATCATGGCTAACTTTCGAAGGGACAACATCGGAGCCTTCGACTTTGGAAGACCTCCTCCCCAAAGCCATCTCACCCATTGTTTGGTCAACTCCAACCACCCATAGGCTCTTATGATTCCAATTATCCTCAATATGTGCCAAAAGAAGAGCCTCAACCCACCCCATATGATCCAATAGACCCAAACATAACAGCCTCCACTCAAGTTGAAATCTCTCTTCCATAAGACAATCTAGCCACCACCGCTCTAGCATTGGTCCATACCACTCCATCCCAAACCCCCTTAACCCAAAGCACCTCATCATTCACTCACTTCACTATTGGTGCCGCTACTCCCCAACCTAGCCTTCCAAATCCAGCCATCTCCCAAATTAGTGCTAGTATCTTTGGCCAACCTCAGCAATACACAACTGGGATGCCACCCATGGGGCCAAGTAATCAACCCTTCATCACCCCCAACTTCTTTACCTCAGCTAAGAACACCATTCCATCATTTCCACTAGGTTCTTGGAGCTTAGTGCCATCAGCCACAAATCCACAAGCTACTACCCTCACTCCATAAAGCTATCAAACCCCACAAGCTACTACCAATGTTCTGCCCAGCTCTCAAGTGACCCAAGCTCCTACCACCACTCTACCAAGCTTTAAAACCCATCCACCAAGCTATCAAACCCCATCAATTCCATTTCCAAGCTTTCAATTCCCACCACCTCCACCACCAACTAATCCATTACCTCCTATTACCAACTATTTTTCTATGCCACTTCTAGGAGGAAATCCACCACCACCAGCCACAAATTACTTGGCCTCTTTTTCCATGTAGACACCTTTGCAAATGGGGGCACAACCCACATATATTGGTCAAACTCCTCAAATCCAAAGTCAAGTTCCACAAGCTCCCCGATCATTTCCCCAAGCTTCACAACCATCTTATACCTTACCTCCACAAAGCAATCCGTTTATCCCATAGCTAGCTTATGTTCTTCAATCCCAACCTCAAATCCAATATCAATAGCAAGCCTCACAACACATGCAGCAATATGTGCCACCTCCACCACAGCAACCCATCATCCACCATTCAGTTGCCCAAGCCATGTACAATCCCTACCAGCCCATACCTCAAAGCCATCCATATTCCGTTGCCCCATCTAGCACATACCTACCTCAGGGCACTCCTACATTGGAGGCACCAAATCCATCACCCATTAATGCAAAATGGGAAGCCATGAAGACAACTTTGAAGAAAATCCAAGAATTAAATGACCCAAAAAATTTCAAGTTTGAGAATGTGTGTCCTTACCCATTTGATAGAGCCATTACCATGACACCATTTCCCAAGCATTTTGAGACACCCAAGTTTGAAAAATTTAGAGGAAAAGGAGATCCTATCACACATATGAAAGAATTTTACATGCACTACCAAGAACATATGATGATGTCTTCCTCTTGCGTCTCTTTCCCAAAAGGTTGGCCGGACCATCTTGTGAATGGTTTTATAGAATACCATATGGCACAATTAAAAACTTTGCTAAATTGTCTGAGGCATTTGTAGCCCAATATGCCCATCTTGTTGAGACAGAGCTATCAGTAGTTGATCTTGTCCACACTAAGCAAAAAGGTGGAGGAAGCCTTCCCAAATATCTGCAAAGATGGCAAACCCTTACCACCCACATATCTTGCACCTTGCCAGAGTGCCATTTGGTGAAAATGTTTATTGATAATGCCTATCCTAGCTTGGTTCACCACATGACCATGAACTATTTGTAGACCTACAAAGATATCAAGGAGAAAGGAATGATCCTTGAGCAAGGACTCATTAAAGATGGTGTGGCCAAAATTTACAAGGAAGCCAACCAAAATCAATCACATTCCAATGACAAGTCTAGGTATTGGAACAAAAAAAAGCATGTTGCAACAGATGGCATCACTGACACCAGACATGTGAATATTGTTGGTCCTTCTCAAAACTAGTCCAACCCATCATATCAACCAAATAATCAACAAGCTATCAACTACCAACAGCAGAATAACCAAAGCTATCAAAACCACAATCCAAGACCCAACTTTCAAGGGTCTAGCAATCAAGCTAATGCCATCAATGTAGTTGCAGGACAAAAGCCTAGATTCCAACCTACACCTAGAAATTATACACCCATTGGTGAGCCATTGGATGCCATTTTTGAGAAATTAGTCAAGGAAAACCTCATCAAAGTTCCTCCTACCCAGCAAATCGACCCAAGCCAATCCAAAGCTGCATGGTACAAAGACAATGAGTATTGCAAATTTCATAGGGCAAAAGGTCACACTACCCTCAGATGCATGAAACTGAAGGATTATGTGTAGGACCTCATTGTTCAAAAAGAAATCACCGTTGGCACCCAAACCTCTCCCAATACAGGCTTATAGATATATCAAAATGCTTTTCCTCCTCATAACAACCAAAATCTTGGAAAAGCACCTATCCAAAACAACAAAAACAACACCAACAACCGCAAGCCGAACCAACAACATGGGAAGAAAATTGACCACACTTCATCCTATATAGACTATGGTAGCCGCATAGGTTGTATATCTGAGAAAGAGCCTTTTGTCAATGTTATCAATATCCAAGGACCAAACAATGAGTGTGCAATCACCACTCGAAGAGTGCAATTTAACATCGCAGACCCACTAGTTTAAACAACACCATCAGCTCCATCAAAAACCCAGTACAATATCTTGGAACACCTTGGGAACATGCTAGCCCAAATCTCCATTTTAGACCTTCTTCGCACTAGTCCCATGTATAAGAACATTCTTGACAGTGCTCTCATAGAATCTTGTGTCCCTTCAGATATCAACGCTACTGATTTTCGTAATCTTGTTGGACAGCTATCCTCCTCATGTGCCCTATCATTCAAACCCACCGACATACCTATGGTCAAGCTAGATCACACCCTTCCACTTCGCATAGCCATCATGGTATCCAATTTTTCCATGAAAAGAGTAATGATAGATAATGGATCAGCCTTGAATATTTGCACCCTAAAATTCATAAAACAAGCTGGATATACTGAGGCAGATATCATCAATGAGGTTATCACCATCAAAGCTTATGACAACTTGGAAAGAACCACAGAAGGAACTATTTTACTGCCAATCAAGGTTGGGCCAGTCATCCAAGAGACACTCTGCCATGTTATTGATCTAAACCTACCATTTAACATCCTCCTCGGTCGCCCATGGATTCATGCCATGAAAGCCGTTCCATCCACTTACCATCAGTGCGTCAAATTTTTGCATCAAGGCACTGAGGTAACCATCCATGCCGATCCAAAACCCTTTGCTTACTGCAATGTGGTTGAAGCCTCATAGACAAACCATTTCCTTGGAATTGATATTGGCATAGCCATCGCCAACTCATCCCACACTTGTAATGACCCAGAAACCATCCTCGCCTCCACCCTGTCTACTGTGAAGATCAATAACAAAGGCTATGGAGAATATAGTCTATCAAATGCATTTGTTGTTGGGGCACTCCCACTTGATCCACATGCCCATGGACAACCAAAATATCACAAAGTTGAGGAGATTCCACCTCCTCGATACAAATAGTTCGGCCCAACAACCTTTGTATCCTCGAAAATCCCTCTTCATGAGGAGCTCACTCCAGATATCAACAATTGGTTACATAAGGATGTACCTCTAAGAAATCAAGCATGCCTTGATCACTTCAGCCAGAAGTATCCCCAAGAACATAAGCTCATCACTGAAAAATGGAACTATCAAGCTGGTGGTCTAGGACTAGAAGAAAGAGGCATGCAGTGCCCCATCGACGCACACTAGTGGGAATCAAAGTCAGGTCTTGGCTTTGGCATACCCACAATTGGGGGAACCAATACGGATAGTCACACTTTTTCAAACATTCACCGTGACCTTGTTGAAATCGAAGACATTCCTGAGGAAGTTGAAAAGAGAGCCTATGATGATATCCTAGACCAAATCTCCCTAGGAGACTCTATTCTCCAAGAACTATCCATCCACCTCATTGACCTACCACTTGCCCATCCACAACTCATAGATTGCGACCAACCAAGCATCATACACATTGATGAGTTCACATCAGAGGAAGCACTTCTAAGATTCATGGGAGTCGAAACTCCTCATAAGAAAATAAAGCCAGATTCTTCCTATATCTACAAGCTAGATCCCAAAGGGTATTTTGGAGAAAATCCCCAACCTAGTTTCCATACACCCAAAACTGGAACTAAGGAAAATCTGAGACTAGCTAAGGCAGCGAAGAGAACCCCTCAGCAAGAAAATCTAGAGCCACAAGAAAAACATGAGGATTTAGCATTGCCTCCTCAAGATAATCGACCAGAGGTGTCTTCTATTCTAATTGAAGATACTAGAGAAGTCAACATCGGTTCTTTAGCAATCCCTAGACTTGTTCACATTGCTGCATCCCTATCATAAGACCAAGTTGACCTCCTCTTGGAGGTCTGAAGAGAGAACATTGGCCAATTTGCATGGTCATATCAGGACATGCCAGGACTTGATCCAAAGCTTGTAGTTCATCATCTTGCAGTCGATCCAAAGATCAAGCCCATCAGATAAATGCTTAGAAAAATGCACCCCAAGGTGGCATTACTGGTCAAAGCTGAATTAGAAAGAATGTTAGCTGCTAAGGTTATTTGACCTATCAACTACTCAGAGTGGATCTCCAACATGGTCCCCGTCACTAAACCTTACGGTGACATCAAAATCTGCACTGATTTCAAAGATCTTAACAAATCTTGTCCAAAAGATGATTTTCCCTTGCCCAAAATAGATATGATTGTAGATCTTATAGCTGGACATGAAATTTTGTCCCTCATTGATGGATTTTCTAGGTATAATCAAATCAAGATTGCAGAAGAGGTTCAACATAAGAGAACATTCACTACCCCTTGGGGAACCTTTTGTTACAACATGATGCCTTTTGCCTAAAGAATGCTGGGGTTACCTATGAAAGAGCTATGATAGCCATTTTTCATGATCTCATCCATAGCTTTTTGGAGGATTATGTGGATGATATCTTGGTCAAATCTCATACCTTCATGGATCATCTTGCTGACTTGGAGAAAGACTTTGATAGGTTAGCCAAATATCATCTCATGCTGAATCCCAAGAGGTGTGTCTTTTGGGTCACATCTGGCAAGCTTCTAGGCTTTATAATGTCTAAATGAGGTATAGAGATCGACCCCAAGAAGGTCAAGGCTATCTTAGACATGCCTCCTCCCCAGACACTGCAACAGCTTCGCTCTCTTCAGGGAAAGCTTCAATTTGTCTGGTGCTTCATCTCCCAGCTTGCAGATAAGTGTACACCATTTTCACATTTACTAAAGATGGATGACAACTTCAAGTGGGATCCTTTATGTCAGCACAACTTCAATAAGCTCAAGTAGTATCTCACCAATCCCCCTATCTTGGTTCCACCAGTTCCTTGTTGTCCCCTGATCTTGTACATATCAGCAATGCCTATTGCTCTAGGGGCACTTCTAGCACAACTTGATGACTACGGCAGAGAAAGAGCCATCTACTACATCAGTAGAACCCTAGTTGGTTATGAACTCAATTATACTCCTATGGAAAAAGCTTTTTTGGTAGTTTTTTTCTAAACTCAAAAGCTTCATCACTACATGCTCAGTCATACCATCCAACTAGTCTACAAGATCGACTCTCTCAAGTATATGCTCTCCAGGACAAAAATTATAGGCCATTTGGCCAAATGGGTTATGCTCCTTAGCGAATTTGACATCCAGTATGTGGATAGAAAGGCAATCAAAGGGCAAGCTATAACAGATCACCTAGCTGATGCACCTCTAATAGATGCATATCCTTTGATCACAAAATTTCCAGATGAGCATATCTGTCTAATTGAAGAACAACCCCCATGGAAAATTTATTTTGATGGCTCATACACATCTCATGGATCAGGGCCAAGAATATTGTTGGTCATACCTGAAGGAGATTACATTCCAAAAGCCTTCAAGCTACAATTCCCTAGCACCAACAATATAGCTGAATATGAGGCCCTCATAGCAGGATCAAAGATAGCTGCATAATGGAACATCACTAAGTTACAAATCTTTGGCGATTCTCAGTTCATCATCAGGTAAGCCCTAAATGAATATCAAACCAAAGATGAAAAGCTATTACCCTAAAAATAGCTAGTTGATCAGCTAACCCAACATTTTACAAAGCTTCAATTTACACAAGTGCCTCGAATACAGAACAAAGCAGCAGATGCTATGGCTACTATCAGCTCGCTCTTGGAAATTCCCCAAGTAGCTACACAGTATGAATTTTTAGTTGAGCATCTCCTCACACCCACCTATGTGAATGAGGATTCAAATTGTGTTTGTATCTTGGTTGGTCCCCAATCCCCATGGTACCATGAGATTCACCCTTACCTTAACAATGGTATCATATCCCCTCACCTCACATGTACCCAATGCCAGAACCTCATCCAAAAATCATCTTGCTATGTTATCATAGCCAATACCCTATATCATCGAGGTTATCATGATAATCTCTCTCGATGTTTAGACAAAAATGAGGCCGCGATGGTGTTAAAAAAAGTACACTCCAAAGTTTGCGGTGCCCACACGAGTGGTATTGTCCTAACATGAAAAATCCTTAGAGTAGGCTACTATTGGCCCACCATTGAAGAAGACTCCTATGAATTTGTCAGAACGTGTCTCCCATGTTAGCAGCATGCAAATCTTGTGCATGCTCTAGCACAGGATCTACAACCTATTGCACCAGCTTGGCCTTTTGCTTGTTGGGGCCTTGATCTAGTTGAAACTATCACACCACTCACATCTGATGGACATAAATGGATAATAATAGCTACAAACTATTTTACTAAGTGGGTGGAAGCAGTCCCCCTCACCTCAGCTACAAGAGTTCAGGTCTCCAAGTTCATCTTTTACCACATTGTTTGGCGCTTCGACATCCCATCCACTATCTTCACTGACCATGGAGGTAACTTTGAAAATCTGAACATGGAAGAATTATGCACTTCCCTCCGCATCCATCACCACTTTTCTAGCCCATATTTCCCACAAGGTAATGTCCAGGCAGAGGCAACTAAAAAAACCCTCCTCAAAATCCTAAAGAAAGTTGTCAATGATTTCGGTTGCGATTGGCATCTACAAATAAATCCAGCCCTATGGGCCTATCAAACTTTCTTCCATACATCCACAAGCACAACTCCATACTCCCTTGTCTATGGTGCTAAAGCAGTACTACCTATAGAGGTTGAACTTCCCTCCTTGCACATATCTTTACAAGGGCAAATATCAGATGAAGAATATAGAGTAGCCAGACTCACCCAACTAGATCTCTTAGATGAGAAGTGACAACAGGCCTATGATCATCTCATAGTCTATCAAACTCGTCTCAAAAAGAATTTCAACAAGAAGGTGCTCCCATGACACTTTCAGCCAGGCGACATGGTGCTCAAAGAAAACATGAAAGTCCAAGAAGATTAAGAGAAGAAAGGCAAGTTTGAACCTAGATGGCTTGATCGATGCCTATCAGCTATCTACACCAGAAGGAGAACTCTTGAATGATCCTACGAACATCATTTATCTCAAGAAGTTCTATGCTTGAAGATCCTTGGTATACCTAGCTTTTGAAAAATACAAAAAAATAGTAAAGAGAAATAAGCATCCAATGGTGAAAACTTGGCAATTCAAGCGCCTTGGATAGGTACCTTGGTGAAAACTTGGTAATTCAGGCACCTTGTGTACTAAGACTAATCCATTATCTATCACTATACTATCCTTCATCCATTCATCCACCATCCCATAACACACCTGCTTGTTCCTTTGGTGTTCCAACCAAATATCCAAAATTTAATGAAGCTTGTGAATACCTCAGCTTGTAAATCTTGTACCTCATCTTGTAAATATTGTATCCCCCCTTGTATCATAGTTTGTATATCCAAATCTTGTCCAAAGCTTGTACCATATTCTAGCTTGTAAATAATCTTGTATCCTAGCTTGTATCCTATCACATGCACACAAAGAATCCCATTTTTCTTAAGCTTTTTGCAAACCATCTACCTATCTTCCTATCAACTATTGCAGACATCCCACCCTTCACCAACATTTCCATCTCACAAAACCCAAACATGAAAAAACCTTGTACATTTGTAACATATCTTGGTCCGTCGGCTTGTACATCCTCTTTTTCTTAGTACCATTGTATCTATCCAGCTTTTGTGTCAGTTCCTCCTTGATCAGCATCTTGCACACATCGCACAACCCTTGGTTAGCTATTCCAATGCCTCCTTTAGCTAGATCTCTTGTCACCACAGTGTTATCCTTCTTAGTTCAGCTTTCTAGATGCGTCACTCATCCAGATCCATCAGCTTAGGTGCTCTCTAATAGATCCTTGTAGGATATAGATTTCCTCATGTCTGATCTTGGTCTGTTTGTACCTCATCCTACCCGTCTCATTGGTAAATGGTTCTCTTTTGGATTTTCACTTTCTTTTGATTTGGAATCTTCCCTTTTGGGTCTTGAAGTATCTTTTCCAAGCAATCTTTTTGTTCCCTCCTTAAGGTTGCCATGATCTTCCATATCATGGTATGCTGTGAATGGGGCAATTTGAGCACAAGGTCTTGATCAAGTCTTTTGTTTGTTTTTCTTTTCTGGTTGTGGGTTACCCAGTGTCGGTTCCACTCTGATTCTTTTGAGATTCATGTGTGATGCTGGGGCAATCCTTGCATGTTTTTTTTTGAGTTAGTCTGTCAGTCCTCTAGACAGTTGGTGAAAAGGCCTTGATGTTCTTGGTAACTTTGGCAATTAACCCACAATCCTATAGCAAATCTAGTGCTCAACTACATGGTGGTACTTCTCTTTGAAGTATCCCCCTACTCAAAAAGCTTCAATGGAATCCCTTCATCTCCATTATCCCCCATCCATCTCTAGCATCTGTCTCTCCTACCCCAGCTTGTGCAACTATATCTCTTTGAATCAATCATCACTCTTAAGTTTAGGGATCCACAATCCTAGTCTTAGGGATCCACCAATCCAATCAATCCACCAAGCCTCATCTTTCGAGATCCACAATCGTAGTCCTAGGGATCTCTGAAAACCATCTTCCATCAATCTGACTCTTTGAAATCCTATTGCATCAGCTTTATAATCCCCTCATCCAGCTCCCTATCTTGGATTCCTTTTTATAGCACTCTGCTCCTTCATCCTCCCCCCAATCCTAAAAGTCTTAAGCTTATTTACTCTTGTGCCTCTAATTTTCCCCTTTATCATTCTCCCGTAGTGAGAGTTTTAGCTAATTCAGCCCCTTCTCTTTGCTAACCTGTGGCTCAGCTCGTCTCAGATTCTTTTATTTTTCAAGAAGCCATCGTGCCTCATTTTCTCTTCCTTCCACCTTCTTGAGGGGGCATCTTTAAGTCTAGTCTCTCCTCTTTGTATCTGAGACTGGGGCAACCTTGTTGCTAAAAACATCTTTCTCATGTTGTCTCCATTCGAACTTCTTTGAAATAGTGTTGTCTCAACACTATGTCAAAGAGGGGCAAACTGTACACACCTAAATTTGATTACACTGTGTTGGTAATCTAATTTAGGCATCTCTAAAGGCATCATTAATTAAATTCTTATTTAATTAATCCTTTGCCATCCCCTAGCTGATTAATTTAATTAATCATCTAGAGTCCTAATTGATAAATCAAATAACCTATTATTTATCAATTAATCCTATTCTTCTATCTAATTCCAAAATCCTCATTTATTAAATAAATCTATTTGATAAATAAATCTCTCAAATCTAATAACCCCTAAACTATCCTAAACCCTCTTTTTAGCCTAATCCACCCCATCCACCCTTACTAACCAAGCTTAGCCACTAACTCACCCATCCTCATGAATGCCATCCACTTGCAAATCACTAACATCCCTAATCTAATCCTAAACCCAAGCCTAATCCACCTCCTAAACTTGTCACATTCCCTAAGCAAGCTTAAGACTTTCCTAAGCCAAGGAAAGTCAACAATCTCAACTCCCTCCAAAATATCCCAACCACCCAACAATGAATGCTCTTACAATAGCCATAAAGACTCTTACAAGCCCATTCATTTCTCTTACAAGCCATTATGAAGGGTATTTATGAAGATGTTATCCCTTGAGCCTCCTTTCTTGACTCATCCTTGCCCTTTCCTCCACTCACTCACCCTGTGACATGTGTCACTCCCTGATTGGCCGTAAGGAAGCACAATCCATGTGCTCTCCTCTCATGCAATCTCAACCCTCCTTAACCATTTCCTCATCCTTACATCTTAACCCTCCATCCCTCAAGCCCTTAGCCTATCAATTGAATCCCCTCCCAAGCCATATCATCACAACATTTGAGCTAAAGTTATAATGCCATTTTAAGACCAAGTTTTATACCAATCTCATACATCCACACCAAAAATCTCAAAAATCTCCATTGAAGCTAGTTTGAAGCTTGAGCATACATCCCAATCCTTAGACTTATCTACCAAGAAAAGAGCTAAATCCTATTGGGAGAGTCCATTCATTTGGCTCACATTTTCAATTGGGGTTTCCTCTTTAGTCTCTCATTTATGTTATAGTATTTTAGTTTGTAAATGCTTTTCATCTCTTAATTTAGTTTTTCTAACATACTAATATAGCATATACACCCAATAGCTGCATAAGATGAGGAACCTAATTTGCTTTATGTGTCTGATAAGCCAAGTGATCCAGATTATCCAAGATGATCAAATGTTTGCAACTTTTTCATATTTTTTTGCAAATTTTTGTAAGCATTTTAAGTGACCTTTTTGGAGGTCTTTTTCTCAAAATTTCAACTCAAAACCTTTTTCGATCCCTAAAACTAGACAATCAAAGGCTCACTATTTTAGGGACTAAGATTAGATCTTCAATTCTTCTTTCCAATGGTGTAAGTAGTTTTGAATTTTGAGGCTCGAGTCAAAAGTTATGACCTTGACAAGTTGAGGATGCCATTTTTACCTAAAAAAGAAGCAAACATTAGTTTGTAGAGTTAAAAATGCATAGTAAAGACACACTAGCTACTCAAACAAAATTGGAGGTGAATCTTAATATCTGGTTGAGTCTAAAATCTTGAAGCCCTAAAATTTGGCTAAGTTTGGATTTTTGAAACCTTGAAATTTTCTAGAATCTTTACCTTATCTCGGGGAGGTCTAAAACCTATCTCAAAAGATTCATCGCATATATTAAAATATATCTTAAGTATTAGAAACTTAAACTTAAACAATATATTTTAAACCCATTTTATGGCTAGTCAGGAAAAACTAGAGGTGAAAGGGTGACTTGGCAAGCACACACAGTGCCTTGGGAGTGTGACGGCATGAATGCGTGTGCTCACTGCACTTTGGGCGCATGCACTACTTCAACACGCACAACCCTCGATAGTGTGTGGCACTCAGGCATGTGTGGCCCTTGGCAGTGAGCACAGGCTACCCTTGGTAGTGCGCGTAGCCTTTGTGGCACATGTGCTCCCCTTGGTAGAGTGTGTGAGTGCTTAGTTATGCATGTGTAACCTTTGGTGGCATGCGCGCTGCCCCTGGGAGCGCATTTGAATTTTAAAAAAAAAAAAAAATTTGGTGATTTTTTTGAATATTTGACTCTAAAATTCTAAGGTCTAATAAAACTCTTCTCCTAACTCCCAAACTATGAGTCCAGGAGTCAAAAAAAGTAGGGGGTCCCCATTCCTAGTGAGGAATAGGGTAGGTTTTGTGGACACCACAACAAGTTGAAGAAAGAATCATTCAAAACTCCCTATGAGTTATGGTATGGCTATAAACCCAATGTAAGTTACCTATAATTATTTGGATGTAAATGTTATATCTTGATAGAATCTAAAAAAGGAAAATTTGATGTGAAGGGTGATGAAGGCATATTTTTAGGATATTCTTGCAAAAGCAAGGCATATAGATGTTTGAATGTGTCTACTCACAAAGTCATAGAAAGTGCACATGTGAAAGTTGATGAGTTTGTAGAAAGGCCTGAAGAAGAGAGAAAAAGGGAACTAGAAGACTACATGAGTTTTGTTTTCATTAAACCTGATATAGTGCTAGATACATCTATGAATCAAGTGACTTCTACTCCTGAGTCTTCCTCAGTCACTGAGTTGCAAGAAGTTCCAACCGAGTCACAAGGACTCGAGTGGTAATTTGAAGCTACTAAGATAATGCCTACCAAGCCAAAGTAGCCAGAACCTGAAGTTGAAGTTCGAGAAGATGACAATGCAATTCATTCAAAAGGCAAGGAACCTATATTGGCCAAGTATGTTAGAAGACATCATGCACCAGATCAGATTACTGGGGACAAATTTTAAGGTACTATGACAAGAAGTAAGCTAAAAGGTACTTGTTTAGTTGCTGATTTTGAACATAGAAGGTCAAAGATGCATTAGAAAATCAAATCTAGATTAAGGCTATGAATGAAGAGATAGAGAAAATAGAGAACAAAACATGGACTATTGTACCTAGGCATAAAGGTAAAAATGTGATTGAAACTAAGTGGGTATTTAGAAATAAGTTGAATGAAGATGGAAAGGTATCAAGGAACAAAGCTAGATTTGTATGTAAAGGCTACTCTCAAGAAGAAGGAAAAGACTATGGAGATACTTTTTGTCCTGTTGCAAGATTGGAAGGTGTCAGGACCTTACTTGCATATGCTGCACTCAAAGGATTTATGGTATATCAGATGGATGTCAAATATGCATTTCTTAATGGTATTCTAGATGAAGGAGTCTACATTGAGAAACTTGAAGGTTTTTTTGTTCAAACAAGAAGGACATGGTCTACAAATTAAACAAAGAATTGCATGGTTTGAAACAAGCCCCTAGAGCATGGTATGAAAGATCGCATAACTATCTTATTTAAATTGGTTTTTAGAGAACTAATGATAATAGTAGCTTGTATATCAAGGAAGGACTAGATAACAAGATTTTTTTGGTAGAAATATTTGTGGATGATACTTTATTTATAGGAAATGATGATCTATGCAAAGAATTTTTAGAGAAAGTCAACAAGGAATTTGAGATGTCAATATTTGCTGAGATTAAATTCTTTATTGGTCTTCAAATTTAGCAGAGCAAGAATGGTATCTACATTACTCAGTCTAAGTACATCAAGGAGATACTCAAGAAGTTTGGTATGGAAGATTCAAAACCAGTTAGAACTCCAATGTGTACTAGACTAAAGCTTACCAAAGATGATGAATCAAAAGAGGTACATCAAACCTTATATAGATCTATAATTTGAAAGTTCCAATATGTAGTTCATACAAGGCCTGATATTGCTCTTGCCATTGGTATAGTAGCAAGATTTTAAGAAAAACCAAGAGAAAATCACAAAATCACATGATGGAAATCAAAAGGATCTTGAGATACTTGAAAGGCACTGAAGATTATGGATTGTGGTACAAATTTGGAGGAAATCTGGACTTGAAAATGTTTACTAATGTTGATTGGGCACAAAACATTGATGATAGAAAGAGTACAAGTGGTGGAGCATTCTTTCTTGGAAAGAGGTTGGTATCTTGGACAAGTAAAAAACAAAATTGTACATCCCAATCTACAATAGAAGTAGAGTATGTTGCAGCAACAGTAAACTATTCTAATATTGTTTGGTTCAAACAATTGTTGGAAGGCATGAAAGTTGAAATGAAAGAACAAGTTGTTATGTTTTGTGACAATACAAGTGCAATCAACATATCAAAGAATCTAGTGATGCACTAAAAAACCAAGCACATTGCATTAAAGTATCACTTTGTCAAAGAATTGGTGCAGGATAAAGAGATCAGATTGGAATATGTCCATACAAAAGAACAAATTGTTGACATATTCACCAAGCCATTACCTAAGGATGCATTCTTGTATCTAAGAGGTAAGTTAGAGGTCATTCCCCTATCTAAAGCTCACTAAAATAAAGTTTTAGTGATGCATCAATAGGAACCAAGTTGAAGATCTACCAGTTGATGTAGCATAGCTATGGAAACATTGCATATGAATCAGTAGTTGAAGTACATTATTACTCATTTGGTATGTGTTGTCTTTGGCATGTGTTGTCAAAGAGGGAGAGTTTACTATCATATCTTTTTGAAATTTGAATTTTTTAAAGGAGAGTTTGTTGTTTGAAAAGAAGCTATGTAATTCCTTCATAGAGGGAGAATACTATATTAGAGAAGTTTATGGCAAACAATCTAAGAGGGAGAAATGTTCTATTAGAAAATACTTGTTTTCAAATTTCATTGTGCTATGAAATGCTGTGTTGCCATCAATGCCAAAGAGGGAGATTGTTGAATACAATTGTTCAATTGTGTGTTGTCTTTGATGTTACACAAATGTCATGTCAGTTAGCAGATAGAGTCTACTGAGCTCAATTGGTCAACAAAGAAAATTCTAGAGTTTGCTAAGCATTCCTAGAAGTTACTTTGTGCAAATAGTGTCTACCGAGCTCACTCGGGCATTGAAAGATTCTGTGACAAAATTTAGTGGGAATCAAGCGCACAAGGTTAGGAAAGGAAAGTTAGTGCTTACCAAGTTCACTTAGTCTCCAAATTTTTTTGTAGAGTTCATAGTGTTCATCGAGCTTTAGTTGTTAACACTAGAAATCATTTCTAGAGTAGTATTTATCGAGTAGGATCGACCAATGAAGGATTTCATTGTTTTGGGAAATAAAGCTTAATTGTTTTATTTAATCAGTTTATTCGACTAAGGTAATAATTATTGATAAATGTAACTTGTAAATGAGTTGAATTGATAATTTGTAAGGTATAAATAAAAGGTCAAGTTGTGAATTCTAAATTGTAATGAGCAAACAATAAAGTGTGTTGATTGTGTGAAGAGGAAAGTGTGAGCAAATTTTAAAGGAGGATCATATATCTTTAAGGAGTAGCAAAGACGTATTCATTCCGAGAGGATCTAGTGAAGTAGAATAGAGATTTGTATCAGCAATTCAGTTTCATCTCATTTAGGTCACTTCATTTTTTCTTTCTCACCATTGTACCAATGATTTCTAAATATCTTAATAGAGTTGGTCGATTAGCCACTTTTAAAATCCTCTAATAAGGTGACAATTTTATTGAATTGTTCTAAAGTCCTCTAGCAAGGCCACTCCTAATAGGGTCACACCTAACAGTGTGTTTTGTAACCTTTAATAGGGTTGGCTCCTAACAGGGCTCACTTCAGAAGAGTGAAAATCAGTAGCTAGTTAATGGTTTTTCCCATATTGGGTTTCCATGTTAAATATGGTGTCTCTTCTGTTCATGTTATTTCTTTATACATGCATGTTAAATCTCTGTAAATTCTTAAAGATCAGTAATAAGTTAACATACTATACATCTATTGAGTTACAACATTTTTCTATATGATTACCGAGTGACAATAGTAACTACATTTATAAGACATTTAAGGGATCTGTGGATTTGTTTTTTTGGTAACTGATTTACCCCCCCTCTTAATTACTCCATCTATATTTCCAACACTTTCCATTTTCGTATTGAATTTCCTCAATAATAACTCAGCAAAGACATAAGATAAGTTATTCTTCACCACTTTATATATCAAGTCCACTGCTTCACATGATAGCAAGTTAAGACAGCTTAAACTATATATCTTATGAGTTATAACATGAATACCAAACTTTAGCTCTACATCTATGACATTGCTTATCTTCATACCTCTGCCATCCCACTTGGCTAGGGTTTTCTTCTCCAAATCTGCTCGACCTAGGGCTTTGGTTGTTTTTGCTTTGGTGAGCATGGGAAGGTGAGTGATTCAATGAATCATCTTCTTGGTTATAAATATTGGCTACTCCAAGCATAGTTGTATGTTATGCACCTGGCTAAGGATATACCTAATCCATTTTATTTGAAACTCTTGGGGCATATGGGGAATGTGAGTTAATCCTTTTTCTTCCAAATGTTGATGCTCAAGTTTCAAGGTTTAATCAACACATAATTGACCTAGGGCATCATCCATCTCAAGAGTACCAATTTCTTGAATTGCACATTTAAAATGAGTTAAAATGATATTAACAAGAAGTACCTTGGGAGGGATTTGGGATTGAGGTTCGTTGGAGTCTAGGGTTTTAGCAACCATGGGCATGAGCTTGAAATTTGGTGCCTTCCGTTCAACACCTTGAACAAATATGTTAGAACCTTTCTTCACCTTACTACTACTAGATGCCATTTTGCATTTGGTAGCTTGAGAGAACTTCAAAAACTTTTGCAAGAAATTTTCTCAGGTCACTTGATCACATAGAAAATAGCTCTTCGCAATAGAACTCAAAAATTCCCAAGAGGAAATGAATTTGCTTCTATGCCTTTTGTTGAATTTTTTTAATAAATGCTTAGTATGGTGGTAGATGAGTTCCCATAATGCTTGATAGACTATCATCCACTATTCTATATTGATCACTTTTGAAGTCTTCATGACTAAGTATCAATAAGTGCCTTTGTTATTCCTGACCTTTCTCAGTAGAGTCTATGACTTTTCCTTACTCGATAGAGAAGGTAACTTGGTGATAACTAATACAGATCCCTTTGTATCTTGCATATGGATTTGGATCTTTCTCATCTTTGAACTGGAACTAATTCTGATGTCTTCTTTGATAGCCTAGTTCAAGTTCTTCCTTTAGAAATTAAACTAGAAATGGTAGAGTCACCCAATTCTTGAGTGACTTGACCATCATTACTCAGACCACTATCCTCAGTAGACTTAGGAATCCATGCTATCTCATCTTCTTTCAAATGTTATCAGCCTTTACCTTCTTCTCATCTTTAATTTTACTAGTACTAAAACAATTCTTGGAAAAATGACCAAGTTTTGTACAAATAAAACATCTTCTAGTGGTATCTCTTTTCCTCATATGATGTTTAACACAATTCATACCAATGTGTCCAAATTCTCCATAGTAATGAAATCTACACCAGGTAATTTAATCCCAACCAAATATTGCTTTAACAATTTTCTCTATAGGATTCAATGTCTTTCATTTTGCATTTTGACGCCTTGTATCCATGTTTCTTACATTTATGATAGTTGCCTTCAAATTTTGGTTTCTCTTTTCATTCATTAGCCCTATGACCATGCTGATTGAAATTGTAGAATTTTTCATTGAACTTTTCTTTTCCATTACTCCAACATTTGTTTGATGTATGACCCATCTTACCATAGTGATTGCAAGTAGGTTTTTGATTCTTTTGAGCACCTTGTTTGGAGGATTCACCTTCTTTGTTGTATCCAATTCTTGCTTTTCCTTTTTTCCTATAGAGGTTTTTATTATTTATTTGATCCATGTCTTCTTGAGACTTCATCATTCTTTCATTGATTTTCTTCTTAGTGTTTAGGTCATTTCTCAATCTTTCTCTGATTTTTTTTTAAGATCTTAGCTCATTTTTTAACTTTTCATTAGTTTGTATTTCAAAATTTAGATCATTCCTTATTCTTTCATTTTCAAGACTTAGGCTCATGATTTCCTAATTTGCATTGGAGATTTGATCCATAAGGTCTACTTGCTAAAGGGATTGGTTCTAGATCTCATTTTTTCTTCTATATGTCTCTTCTTTTATCTTGTTTCTCTATTCTAAGACTTCACATAACCTTACTGACTAAATTTCTTTGTCTCTTTTCAGCTTTCTTACTTCTTCTTGTAGGGAACCATTATTTTCTAAAATTTCTTTGATTGTATCAGTTGCTTCATCTGAACTACTTGAGGGGTGAAAGTCTTCAATTCTTTCTTCAATGTATAGATGATCATTTATTTTATTTGCAAGTTCTTATCTTATTTTCAAGGATTGGGAAAGTTTCTCTTTAACATTCTTGAGTTGGGCAATGGCCATTTATAGATCCAACTTTTCATTGTAAATAGATTTTTCAATTCTTAATATCTCCATATCTTTGATATTTTTTCAAGCTATTAAAGTTTTTCTTGAGAAGCACAAAGCTCTAATGCTAATTTTTAGAAATATTCAAGACTATGCTAAGTTATTGAGAGGGGAGAGGTGAATCAGTAACTTCTAAAACTTCTACCAATTTCAATTCTTAATCCAATAAACCAATTAACATTTAATTCATCACATCTAATTTAACTACATGCATGAAAAACTACAAACTTGAAAGCAGCCACAACACTTGAACACAAAGATTTGGTGACCCAAAAACCTTCCAAATAGAAAGTAAAACTAGGGTTGGGATGATACCCACAAACTTTAGTACTGCAACATAAAGTTGGCCTATTAAGGCTTTCATTGATCACTTATGATGATCTACCCTTTTAGAAGAAAATAGGATTGCTAGGTCCACCTTGTGAGAGGATTTACAAACATACAATGAAGTATGCACTTGGTAAATAGATTTCAAAAAGACTGTTAGGTCTACCTTGTTAGAGGATTTTGACTAGTTCACTTGTTAAGTTGAAGCAGTAGATCTCTGGTTTGCAACTAAGTTTGCTAATAGAGATTCCTTAGTGTATTGATCACTTTTATGTGATAGATTTTTCACTGCTATTCCTGGTACTGTATGGCCTTTACAATTCTTTATTTGCTACATTTAAAATTTGAACTTTTTGCATTCACAATACATATGCTCACATTCACGTTCTTGCTTATACACTTTTTCATACTACTTACATTGGATATGATACAATACATCACATATATATACCAATCCAATTTACAAAATTACAAAGTCAACAATGACACAAGTTAACACAAATATTACAAAGTTTTCCCATATGAAGGCACTCAGGTCTTGAAGACTAACTTGGTGAGGTTCTGATACATGACATCCACTATCACTACTTGGAATTTTTATGCTCCTGGTAGATGTAGAAGCTCGATCCATATTTATCAACTTGGTAAACACTGAATCACTTGGTTACCATGAAGTAGCTTGGTTAACATTGGCTTCACATAACCTAAACTACAAGATCAGTAGATACTGTAGCACTTAGTAAACATAGGCTTCACATCACATGAACTACGAACTTAGTAACCACTAATAAATTTGGTTTACACTAAAATGCTTGGTTTGAACTGCTGAACTTCACACTAACTTAATCTACATAGTAACCACTAAGATTAGTCCAAAAGACTCGGTAGCAACTGTAGAAGCTCAGTGATAACTAAATTACATGACAAACACTATAAACTATTCAATGAGCTCAGTAGCTATACATAATATAAATAAGTGTGTGTCACTAATAATAAACTTGACTAATATGTCAATAGGGTATGGGACCTATTCTATGAATATTCTAATTCTATTTCATTTTTCAATAATTTTAGCTATGTTTTAGATTAAGGTAAAAATAGGTTTTGAAGGGACCCAAAACCCTTTAATAGAAGCGAAAGATAAGCATGAAGAATGAACCAAGTTTTAGAAGGAGCTAAAGCTACACATTTTAGCCAAACTCACCCATGTTTTACAAGGACCTAGAACCTAAAACTTTGAAGCCAAAAAAATAAAAATAAAACCAACAAAAAAACCTAGATCCACACCCAACACATGAATAACCACAACCAACACCTACACCAGTTCCTTGATACTCTTCTCCACATCCTTGCTAGCTTTAGTAGTAGTGTGGATTTTATCAATCATGATAGAAATAGAGAATTCAAGTTAGAAACATTTTTTTCTCATAGTTTGCCTCATTCTATTGATAGGCCTTATAGGACTCCTCACCACAACAGTGTTAGGGACATGATCTCCTAATTGCTTTACTTTCCTTAATAAGTTGACTGAGTTCTAGCTTATAATCCTTAAGTTTATCAGGTATGTTGCCAACGAGATTCTCTAGGTTGGCTCTCATGACATGTTCATGGTCCAACTATTTCTGAATGACTCAAACCTTTTTCTTGAGCACCACGATTTCATTGTATTGTCACATGTCCACTCGAAGAGAGAATTCTACTTTAAGTTTGGTAGTATGAAGAGAGGATAGTTTAACATGGTGGGTCTCTTATTGAGAGATTGTTGGAAGCATGAATGTTGATGATATTTCTTTTTGGGAGTATTGTAGATATGTTACTATGATTCATGATTGAGTTTGTCATTGATGTCAATATAGCAGTTTTCTATGGTATCTAATATAAGAACAATAGAAATATCAAGTTGGTAGGGATGACTAGTTAAGTATTCTAATTATCAAAGATTATGGGAGATACATTTGAGTTTCTAGTATATGTAGTTAATTTCTAAGGAAGAAATGATAAGTTTGGAAGAGGTTATGTAAGTTTTGGTAATGTCTTTTCTAAGATAGGGCTTATAGAGGCATGTTTTGGTAAACTTGTTATATCCCTTGGTAGAGTTGATATTCTAAGAATAGAGGTTGTGGATGTGAAGAATACATGTTGGTGATGATGTGGCTAAGTTCGCTCATGATAATATTATTTGTATAGAAAGTTATTCAAGTTGCAAGGTGAAAGCTTAATTTTATCACTAAGTGTAATATGTTCTTAATGTGGTCCTATAATAATTAATTGAGATGGTGTAACAATCAACTTAGGGAATTGTATTATGGACTCAGTATAAATGAAGAAAATTTTACTTTATCATGCATATATGGTATGACACGAAAAATTAATTTTGTAAGTAGTACAATTGTAGAATATGATGTTGAGCAGAGCAAAGCGGAAGTCAAGGAAACTTCATTGTCAAGGTTTGGTTAAGTGATCCAAGGTTTGATATTTGGATCCAAAGCTCATGACCTAGTCTATAAGGTCTTATAGTGATTGGTTTAATTTAAAGGACAAAGGAAAGAAGAACATAATAGTAAATTGCATGATTGAGTACTGAGCTCTTCTTGTAGTTGAAATTGCATGTTTGGGTAGTGGGCTCAACTTGCATACATTGTACTACAACTCCTAACAGGGAAGACACAAATCTTGATAGGGTTGGAAACTCTTAACATGGATTCAAAGTCTCCAAATAGGGACTCTATATAATAAATATTATAATAGACTCCTAATAGGGTCCATCCTCTAAAAAGGAATATTCATATTAGTACATCATCTTGTGTGCATCATTTTCACCTCAGTTTTCCCTTTGATCAAGGGTTTCCCTAGATAACATATACCATGTAATTATCTATGTGCATCTTATTATGGTTTATATTTACTTTGGTTGAATGGTTAAGTTTGTTTAAAGAAGATAAATGTTTTAATTGCTGGATAACTAATTCACCCCCCCCAAGTTATCTTTGTGGACTACTGTTTCTAACAATTGGTATCAAAGCTTTGTCATAGGTTTGAATCCTTAGACCCTTGGGTAACATTGAGGGATAGATTGTTGGAAATTTTTGCAATGCTTCCCTCAAGATTCATGACAAGAGCTTAATCACCTCCTGTGTACTACAAGTTGAGTGGTTGTACTAGACATTGATAGATCAATCTTTTTGTGCAATGACAACCCCACTCTAATAGGAAATCCTCCCTTGTGCACTAAAGCTTGGATTAAAGGGCTCACTCCTAAAATCAATGTCTTTTCTTGAACTTTACTCCAAAAAAAAATCTTAACTTTGGATAACTTGCAAAAGACAGGAGTCTACTTGGTGAATAAATGTTGTCTTTGTAAGAAGGACTTTGAAGATAGGAACCACCTTTATTTAAATTGTTGTTTTAGCTAGAATGTTTGGCACTATCTTCTCAAATATTGGAATTTAATTTGGGCTCAGCACAATGACATTGATCTTTGTTTTCAGGGCTAGACTTTTCATACCAAGAATGATGATATTGGTTTGTTGTGGAAGATTTCTCTACCTCATCTTTGGTGGGGAATTTGGAAGGAGAGAAATGATAGAATTTTAGAAATAAGGAGACTCCTGATTGGGCTCTAGGTCATAATATTATTAGACCTATAAAAGAGAATTTCAAAGCTTAGACAAAAATGTCTGATGATATTCAAACAAGTAATCTTATGAATGCCAAAGGTACTACTACTAAAAAAAAGGATCAGAGATAGAATGTTAAGTGGAGATCTTTGTTGAAATGAACAAGTGGGAAGATTTTCTTCTAAGAGGGTGGGGGGTGAATCAAAAGTAACCAACTTTAATATTTTCAAATCATTTTAATTGAAACCATTTAAATGCATCTAATTCATCTAATAAATGTGAAAGTAAAGACATGCATGAAAATAGATAACACACAAATTTGGTAACCTAGAAACCCTCCAAAATGAGAAGGTAAAACTAGGGTGGGGATGACACCCACAAAATATCATTGCATCAATGTGTATCTATTCAAAGTTACAATGTTTGACCACTTCCAATGGTCTACCATATGAAAGGCCAATCTTGTTAAAGACTTTATAGCCCGTTAAAAGTGACCTAGTTAAAGGATTTCACTACCCTGCTAAAAGTAGGCCTGGCTAAAGGACTTTAGTACATTCACTAGGAATGCCACCCTATTGAAGTATTTACAAATGGCTACTAGGAAAACCTAAATCCATAGGATTTCCATGTCTAATACAATTGCTAGAGAGTATTAGAAAGTGTTTGACCTAATAGCTTTGCAATCTCCAATTGCTGATTCTAGATCCTTGTTCTGCTCTATCAGCTTTGATCCTTGCTTGATTTGATATGTCACTCTTCAAAATTTTGATACTCTATTCTTCATCAACTGGATTTTGCAATGCTACTCTTTTCTTTCACTAAGTCTATACACTCTTCTACACTTCACTATAATTCACCCATAAACTTCTTTCTCGTGCATCCTCTCTCTTGCATAATGGGGCTTTGTTCTCCTTATAATTTTTTTGAAGACTTAGGGTTAGGTATGAATCTACAATCAATATTAAATCTTCATTTCCTACTCATTTCTTGCACTTTTTCTATTGGTTGCATGCCTTCTCCATTTTTTTTATTGGTTGCATGCTGATTGCATCGGTAATGCAAAAGATCTTATCTTTAAGATCCTTTGAGATTCATTCTATGTTAGCTCCAAAAATAGTTTACATCTGAGTTTGTGAAGGCACAAACTCATATATTGATTCTATGTTACTTGACACATACTAGTTACTGATGCTCAACACATATAGGAAAATTGGCTCACTCGGCTCCTATAGAAATCTTGTTTTGCTTGAGTGGCAAAAACACTTAACTAGACATTATAAATCTGATCTTTATGAGTATACTACATATTCTATTTGGCATATGTACAAGACTTCAAAAAATTATTTAAAATTTTGTATACCTAAAAATCTTGTGACTCCCCCTGAGCTGATGTGCCATTTCCATTCCTCTAATTAAAATTCTTGTGCTAAATGTGTCTCATGCTAATATATCTGATACTTTTTGCCCTATCTACACTCTGTATCTATTTGTGCCCTGTTTCTACTCCCTGTACTCTGTATCCATTCACTGTCACATCCTCTTTTAGTTTTGCATGCTTTTGGCTTAATTACTTCCTCAAAATGTGAATTTTGAATATCTCCCCATTTGGATATTCTTTATTACTTCCATCAAAGAATGTATTATATAACCATTCTTATTCACATCTCCCCCAAAACATTATGTCTCCCTATTCTTATTAGATGCAATAATGAGTTATCTATCTTATCTCCCCCATAAATATTTCTCCCCCTTTTTGAAACTTATGTCAAAGGGTTCTAAGGATAAATATAATACTTTGCCAATAATGTTTTATTTACTTCCATAATCACCTTGAGAGAAGCATCCCAGTTATCTAAAGCTATCTCCAATGACTTGTGCTGGATGGTTGTCTCTGCTATAAGATGTACAAGGCTTTCTAGAGTAGAAAGATTAGGATCTTTCTTTTCAACATTTTCTACATAGGCCTACTCCTTATGGAGTACTTCCAGATGTGGGGTAATGGAAGATTGAATTTGCATTAATTTGGCCTTAATATTGGCCTCTTCTACTATAAATACAATTAATTATTTTTGTGTGAAGTGTAGCTACAAAATGCTTCTCACTCTGAGCTGGATCTTTGGGTAGCTATGTGTTGTAAATTTTTAGATTTTGTTCCAAGCTCAGTATCCTTTGGCTAGTTTCTTGTGTGAAATATGATGAATCACACAACTTTTTGTACAATGAGAATACATTCTCAAGTACTTTCTTCACTTTTTCAAACTTCTTTGCCAATTCAACTTGTGAAAGTGCTATTTCACTTGATATTTTCTCATTCACTTTCATCTAAAACTTCTATTCTGACCATTCTAATAGGTTAACATTAGCTTCTAGGTCCTCATTCTATACCTGGTCCATAATGTTGGACAATTACTCCATGATAGGTTAGGTTTCATCAAGTACTTACAAGCTAAATGTATCAAGAAATATGTCCTCAATTTCCACCAGTGCTTGCTTCTACCTAATTCTAAGTATTTCTTATCTCTTCGTCCCCTCTAGTGCCTCTTGTACTTCATTTATCTATTATAGGTTCATAGTTCTTGAGTCATAACTGGGTATGACTATTTCTTCATCAAGTGTAGGGTCTCCATAGTGAAGTACCCTTGCAACTTTTGGAGAGTTCAAGCCTAGTGCTGAAATCTGCAATGGTACTGCATCAGTGCTCAACTTCTTATTAGGAGTCCCCGAGGTAGGCAAATTCACCAATGTTTGTATTGCCTCCTGCTCCTTAGGCGTTTTCTCTTCTTCTTTCTCCTCTTCTCTACTACCTTGATCAATAATGATAATTTGAGGAGGTGCACCTTGACTTTTTGTAGTAGGAACATCTTGCCCTACTTGTTCCTTTGCTTGCTCCTTGGAAGTTGTTACTGTTGTCACTGTACTATCAACCTTAACAATTTTGTCTTGTTCTTCTTGCTCTTTGGGTTGATCTTCTGTAGTTGTGGGAGGTTGTGTAGATTGTTCTTGTGTGCTTTCCTTCTCCCTTTTTATCTCTACTATAGATTTCTTCAACTTATCAACACTCACAAAAACTAGATTTGTACAAAGTTGTGCTTGCAATGTACATTGGTGAAGGATCCTTTTGAGATCCTCTGTAGTTAAAGGATTGATGTTCTGGCCTAAGGTGTTAGGAGCATCCTTTACAATTACTATTTTTTTAGGTGTTGTGTGTGGAGGATTTGGTGGTGGTAGTTGGGTGTCTTGGACACTTTGTTCTTCTTGCTATTCCTCAACTATTGTCTCTCCACCATGTGTCTTCTCCATTGTCTCCTCTTCTGTCTCTTTTTCCTCTTTCTCATCTTTTTCTTTTTTTCCTTTGTCATCTTTCTATTTTTCTACTTCTTCTTCATCATTTATACCTTCAAATGGTTCTTCCTAACCTTCTTTCACAATTTTCAATCCATATATTAATTTCAACATTTGTGTGGACTTTTGGACAACATCTTCTATTTGGTTTTGCAAAATTTTGAAGGCTCTATATTTGGGTGCAAATTTGCTCCCATGCTTCTTACTAGCCTTTTTTATTTGACCTTTAGTAAGGTCTGGCATTACATGAGCCAATGTAGACTCTCTTATTTCCTTTTCCATTTTGAGATAGTAATGCCATTTATTCTCAACTAATGAGCTCAACTCATTAGGCATTGAGTTATCTAGTTCAAGTGGGGTGGTCTTGAACTTAGCCATCATAGTGTAGATGGATTCTTCCAATATGTTCTTTTGTTCCTTTGAAAACTTATTGAAATATATGGTCTTTAGATCAATTAAATCAGCATTATCTCTAATATTATTACAAATACCTTCCAATTTAGATGTGGCAGAATGGCTTACCAATCTGAATTGTTCTTCATTAGACATTGTTATTTCTTCACCTGATTCAATAGAGGAAATATGCTTTCTTCTCTTCTTCTACTCTATAGATCCTCCATGTTCTATTGCCTTCTATTTTTCCTGCTCTTGTGCCCCTTGAGTTGTAGCTGTAGTGTTAACCCTTGTAGTTGGCTTAGCTGGACTTGGCTTTGTAGCCTTCTTCTTTCCCTTGGCTTGTACAATTGGCTATTTTTGAGCTTTTCTCTTCTTTAGCTCAGCCTTTGGTGCTTCTTTATTGAAACCTTCCTCCTTATCTTCATCTTCCCCCATACTTTGGGTTAGGGCAAGTGGCCCTTGATCTTGTTCTTCTTCATCACCCTTGATAGCTTCATCTTCTTCTTCTGCTTCTTCTGTAATACCTTCCCCAAATTTAGATTTCAACTTCTTAACAAGATTTTCCTTCTTTTTCAAAGTGGAGGCAATCTTCAACTCCATATCCACATTTGATCTCACCATGGCATAACTTCCAAAATATGGTGCATCGTTGTCAACTTCCTCTGCCAATAATGTAGTTATTGCTGCTGATGCTTCATCTATGTTTATTTCATACCCAAGTGGTCTTAACCATCTAACTCTTGGTATGGAAGCTTGTATGTATTTATAGTCTATATGTACAAGAAAAAATACATCATTTACATGTTTTTCTACTAAAGAAACGAGAATTCTGAGCCTTTGTTTCATGGACTTCTTAATGTCCTCAAAATAACTAGTCATCAATGTCTCAAAATTAACTCCTATCTACACAATATATTCATTAACTTGAGCTATTATTGACCTATTAGTTTTCCATGCAAGTTTTCCAAAAGAAGGAAATTCATTCTGAACATAAAAGAAAATACATATTAAAATGGCACCAAATTTTCATTGGGCTCCCTTGGTTCACCTGATTGCTACTAGATTTTCATTGATCTATTGTAGTTGTAGTTCTACAAGATCATATGTATGATCCTTCTTCACCAGTTTATATCCTACATCTACTAGAATACAAAGCACACTGTTGAGTCTGCTAGATTGGTAGAATTTGTGTGTAATGATGCTAACAACAAAGTCAACTAGAGGGTCTTGGATAGTGTCAATTTTCATCCCTCTTTTATTCCACTTAGCACCTATTTTTTTCTCAATTGCCTCCTTAGAAACACTCCTAAGGGTCTTCAGTTGATCTAGGGTTGGGTACCCTATCACTCTATGTACAATTCTCTTTGTGATTTTTATAATTCCATCCTCAAACCATAAGCTATCATCATGCATTTTGCTCAACACTAGTCTAATCCATTTAGTCTTGAAAATGGTGGGGAATTCTAGGGCTCATGTTAAACCCTTCCTCTCAACAATTTGAAATTCTTCCTTCAACACTCCATTATCACACAATTTTTCATAGGCCTCCCTCATTTCCATGTCACCTATGGCTCTTATCTTGCAATAATAGCATCTCCTTACATCTTGAACTATTACAACCTTAGGGGGTATGATGGATAGGGCTCCAGTTGGGTTGTTCTTATATGTAACTTCAGGTATTGGGTGGAAATTGGGTTGTCTGACTTCTTTGGACACTAGTTGATCTTCAAATGGTTCCTTTACCTAAGTTTTTCTAGAGCTAGAAGCCATTTTATAAAATCAAAGGTTTTAACATGAAGGAAACACAAAATTGCATAGTTCAACACAGTCATAAATACCTTGAAATCGATGGAATCATGTTGGAATGTTGTTGAAATCTTCTTATACACTAGATTCTCTAATTTGGATTTTCTTTACCCTCTTTCTCATCTTTTCTCTTTGTTCATGATGAGGAAAAATGATTGAAAATATTATAATATATGCTATTTTCATCACATTTAATGCTTAGTACATTTATAGCTATCCACTTGGCTTCTAAAAGATTCTACATTACTCAGCTTCCATTGTCTTTTCACCACTTGACTTCCATAGGAGTATTACTTACTAAACTTCAACTGAGATTTCTTCTTCACTTAGCTTCTTCTACCAATCATTCAACTCCTATAGTCTTGAAAATCAACTCAACTTGTACTAGATTTTTACTTGACATCTAAGGGCAACTCGACAACAGTTGGGAAATCTTGAACTTTTAACTTTACATCGTTGTTCATGCTGATCTATTCTTTTCTAGTACTTTCTTGTCTAGGAATTGACATATGATAAAACTTTGTAAATTACTCTCTTATGCCTTCTCTTGCTTAGTTTGATGAAGTGTGACCACTTGACTTGTTAGGTGAAGTGATCCCTTCATTGGATGTGCTACTCTCATATTTCTTCTTACATCTCATGTTCATTTCTCCTTTGATGTGTTCAACATCTACCTTCTCTTTAGTGCCTTTTTCATTCTTTGAGTTGGATGGCTTTGACTTTGTAGGGCAATTACTATTGATATGACCCGTCTTCAAGCAATTGAAGCATGTGGTTTGGCTCAACCATCTATTGTAGTTCCCTTTGAAATGTGTCCTTATGCATTTGTTAGGAATGTGCCCATATTCCTAACATTAATGATAGCTATACCTGGTGTTGTAGTCCCAATTGTAGTGATAACAATGGTTACCTTCCCTTGCTACCTGATTTGGTGTCCACATAGGTTTTGATCTACACTCAAAAGCTCTATGTCCATACTTCTTACAATTGTACTAGTGACCTTCAAATCTTGGTGTTTTGATAGTACTAGTCCTACAGTCATGTGCTTGATGTCCTTGCTTTTTTCACTTTTGACAATGACTTGCATTCTTAGGTTTTTCATGCTGATGGGTATTATTTCTCCTACACACATTAGAGGCTGTCCCTTTTTACCACATAAATGAAAAGTAGGTTTAGTGTTCTTACCTTTGTTACTTCTTTCTTCTGTAGTCTTGGATGACTCTCCTTGTTTAGTGCTGATGTAACCTAGTCATAAAGTATCATTGCTTACCCTTGTTGATTTTAGTAGTTTCTCAAAGTACCTAATGGCCTCATTTCATTCGTTGGAGCTCTTTGCAATCTCCTTTTCTTTTTTCAAGTCATTTTGTAGTTGTTTATTTTGCATCTTCAGTGTAGAGATCTCAATGTCCTTGACATTTAATTCATGATGTGCATTCATCATTTGACTTAGGGTATCCAACTGCATGTTTGAAATTCTTGCAATCTCAATTGAATTTTCTTCCAGTCTATTGGCAAGGTTTCTCTTGTCTTCTTCTAGCATAACCTTATCTTCAATGGCTCTTTTCTTCTATTTAGTTACTTCACAAAGCATCATGACTTGTGATTCTTGTTCAAGCTTGAGTGTTCTAATTTCTTCTTCTTGAGCTCTATTCATCTCCATTAGGTCTACTATTGCTGCATCAAATTCTTTGGAATCTCCTTTTGAAAATAGATTTGAGGTGTCAATCTCCTTGTACTGTGTATCATTCTTAGCTATGGCAATCTCTCTTCTTCTTTTAAAGGATTTTTTCAGTTCTCCTCTAGCTTCTTCAAAAGCATGTAAAGAAAGTTGTATATCAATTGCCTAATTATCTATGATCTTCCCAAGTTTGTAGAATTCCATTTCTAGATCTTTTCTCCAAGCTGTAAGGCTCCTCCTTATGACAACTAGGCTCTGATACCAATTGTTGAAATTAACAAGTGGGAAGATTTACTTCTGAGAGAGGGGGGGTTGAATCAGAGGTAACCAACTTTAATCTTTTCAAATTTTTTGAATTGAAACCATTTACATGCATCTAATTCATCCAATAAACATGAAAGTAAAGACATGCAAAAAAGATATAACACAAATTTGGTAACCAAAAAACCCCCCAAAATGAGAAGGTAAAACTAGGGTGGGGATGAAACCCACAAAATATCACTATAACAATGTGTAACTATTGAAGGTTACAATGTTTGACCACTTCCAATGGTCTGCACTATGAAAGGCCTTTCTTTTTAAAGAATTTACACCTTGTTAAAAGTGACCTGGTTAAAGGATTTCACTACCCATCTAAAAGTAGGCCTAGTTAAAAGACTTTAGTACATTCACTAGGAATGCCACCTTGTTAAAGGATTTACAAATGGCTGCTAGGAAAACTTAAGTCCATAGGATTTCCATATCTAATACAATTGCTAAAGAGTATTAGAAAAGTCTTTGACCTGATAGCTTTGTAATCTTCAATTACTGATTCCAATTATTTATTCTGCTCTATTAGCTCTGATCCTTTCTTGATCTCATATGTCACTCTTCAAAGTTTTGATACTGTATTCTTCATCAACGAGATTCTAAAATGCTGCTCTATTTTTCACTAAGTCTATAAACTCTTCTGCAGTTCACTATAATTCACCCATACACTTCTTTCTTGCACATCCTCTCTCTTGCATAATCGAGCTTTGTTCTCCTTCTAATTTTTTTGAAGACTTAGGGTTAGGTATGAATCTACAATTAATAGTAAATCTTCATTTCCCACTCATTTCTTGCACTTTTCCTATTGGTCCCATGCCTTCTCCATTTTTCTTATTGGTTGCATGCTGATTACATAGGTAATGCAAAAGATTCAATCTTATCTTCAAGATCCTCCGAGATTCATCCTATGTCAGCTCCAAAAATAGTTTACATCTAAGTTTGTGAAGGCACAAACTCATATGTTTATTTTGTATTAATCAGCACATACTAGTTGCTAATGCTCGACACATATAGGTAAGTTGGCTCACTCAGCTCCTACAACAATCCTATTTTTCTCGGCACCTATAATAATACTATTTCACTCAACATCTATACTCTACTCGACATCTAAACTTCACTCAACACCTATTGAATTTTCTAGCTTGACATACATTGTAGTTTGGCTTCTATATTATACTCAGCATCAATTGAAGAATTGGTCAATTGTCAAAACCAATCTGAGACAACAATCTCCACCTATGGGTTGTATTAAGGGAAATTTTGATGTCTCTGTCAAAGGGAGCCTAGGAAAAGATGGATGTGGAGGTGTTTTGAGAAACTATTACAGTATGGTAATGGATGTTGTTTCTATCTCTATTAGAAAGTCTACTACCAATAAAGCTTACATAATGTCTACTCTTTTGACTATAAGGATGGCTGTGGAATTGAGTTTTCATAATCTTTGGTTTGAAGGAGACTCCTTTAGCATCATTAATATGTTAAATAACAAGAGTCTAATTAGTTAGAGTATAGAGGGAAGTATATTGGAAATAAAAGATCTTATGAATAATTTTAATAATGTCTATATTTCTCATATTTTTCAAGAGGGCAACAAGGTTGCTGATTGAATTGCTAATCAAGCAGTCTATAGGGAAACTAGGTTGAGCTAGCAAGATGACCTAAGCAAAGAAGTCAAGATGAAAAAAATTGTTAATTATGATATGATATATTCTTATGAAGGAAAGATCACACAAGATCAAGGAATTTATTAAAGGAAGTGATGGGTTTGTGGCATATTTTTTGAGTATTTGTATATTGTACTTTTACATAATTACAGATTGTACTTGGCATGCATGCAAGGTTAAATGATTCTTGGAAATTATTAAAAACTTACTTTACTTTTTGGTGACCATCTTTCAATCTAGTTGTAGGTGTAGAGTTGAAGACAAGATTAGAGGGGAACCAAGAAAGCAAGAGCTGAATAACTACAAAGGATGGAGGGTGAATTCATATGTTTGGGAAATTTTTTTAAAAGGGAAGCTTACATATTATATTGAGAAACTTTAAGGGTACAAACCATACATTATTGAGTTGTTCAAAAATTGGATTGAGGATAGGATAATGTTGCATGGGGTTACTATGAGGTTAACAAAGGAATTCATCACTGAGGTTATGGGTCTTCCAGTGGAGGTTCTTAAATTCAACAAGAAAACCAATATCTTGAATGTAACCTTCAAAAAATTCCCCAAAACTGATGAGGAGGAGAAAAGGCTAGAGAAGAAAGGCGATTTTTATGATTTGAACCAAATTAAGGTTATCTAGAGGGATGTTCTTTTGTGTAGCTATGAGTATTTTATCCTTGATGGTAGAGCTAATAGAGTCCAAAAGTTTTATTTTTTGTTCCTAAATCATTTTAGATATAAGGATAAAATTTCCTTTCTATTCTACCTTAAGTACTTTCTGATGCAAAGCCTCCTAGCTCATAGAAAGAAGAATTCTTGTCCTTTGCTTCATGAGGGCTTAATACTTCTTATTGAAAATTATTCTAAAAATAAGACTGTTAAACCCTCTTTGACTTTGGAGAAAAAAAGGAAAGTGTCTAGTAATGAACCCCCTAAGAAAAAGGTTAAAAGTGAGGAAGGCATCAATGATAGTAAGAGCACTAAAAAGGGTCATAAGAGGGAGATGAAAAAGAAGAATGTTAAGGAAGTGACTGATTTTAAGAATTCTACCAAGGAGGACAATAAGATAGAAATGGGAGACCTTAGTTTAAATCTTGAAAGTTAATCAAGAACTAAGGGTATGTGTACTGGTAAGGACCAAGTGGAGGAGAGAAAAGATAGAAAAAATGAATCAAATGTTGGGTCTGAAGAGTTAAAGGATGATGAGTGGGAAGATCTTGTTCCTTCTTCTTTGAATAATACTAAATTTAGCAAGGAGAAAATGGACATTGACACAGGAAAAAATAATGAGAGTAATGTCCTTGTTATCAAAGACTAAAGCCCGAGTAAGGAGAAGGAAGAGGAGTCTAAGGAGAAGCAAGATGCTAACATTGAAATCTAGGTCAATAATACCACCATTGATGCTATGATTAGAACTAAAGAAGATACTAGGGAAGAAAAGTTAGAAACAATAGTCCACCAAGATAACTCTGAAGTCAGTAGGGAGTGTATCAGTTATCCAACAATTAAAAAATGTATCTTCTTTAAAAAAACTTAACCATTTAACCAAAGTAAATAATAACCATAATAAGATACACATAGACAATTACACCAAATATGTTAACTAGGGAAACCCTTGATCAAAGGGAAAACCTCAATGGGAATGATACCCTCAAGATGATGTACTAATATAAACATTCCTTGTTAGAGGATGGACCCTGTTAGGAGTCTATTACAACATTTAGTACATATAGTCCTTATTACGAGACTTTGAATCCCTATTAGAATATTCCAACCCTGTTAGGAGTTGTAATACAAAGTATGCAAGATGAGCCCATTGCCCAAACATGTAATTTCAACTACAAGAAGAGCTCACTAATCAAACATGCAATTTTCAATTATGTTCTTCTTTCTTTTTTTCTATCAATTGAACCAATCATTGTCAAATCTTGTACACTAGTTCACAAAATTTAGATCAAAATATCAAACCTCGGATCACTCAACAAAACCTTGATAATCAAGTTTCCTTCACTTCCACTATGCTCTGCTCAACCTCACATTCTACACATGTACTACTTACAAAATTACTTTTCCATGGCATACCATATCCACACGATAAAGCAAAATTTCCTTCATTTATACCGAGACCATAATACAATTCCTTGATTTGATTGTTAGACCTTCAGAATTAATCATTATAGGACCACACTAAGAGCATGTTACACTTAGTGATAACATTAACCTTCTACCTTGCAACTTGAATAACTTTTCATACACATAATATTATGATGAGAGAACTTAGCCACATCATCACCAATGTGACTTCTTGACATCCTCAACCTTGATTCTTAGAATATCAACTCTTCTAAGAGATATAACAAGTTTACTAAAACATGCCTCTATAAACTCTATCTCAAAACATACTTTACCAAAACTTACATAACTTTTTCTAGACTTATCATTTCTTCTTCTAACATTAACTACATATACTAGATACTTAGATGTATCTCCCATAACCTTGGATAGCTAGAATACTCAACTAGTTGTCCATACAACCTTGATCTTTCCACTATTCTTCTATTAGACACCACAAAAAATTGCTATGTTGACATCAATCAAAAAATTAGTAATGAATCATAGTAACATATCTACAATACTCCCCCATAGGAATATCATCAACATTCATACTTCCAAAAATCTCTCAATAATTTTCCCATTGGGCATTGATGGCAGTATAGATGAAAATCATCTAGTTCCAAGAATACCAAAAAAAGGACTATTCATCTTAGTTCTTAAATCCTCTTCATCAATTTTGTAAGGAAACTTGCAATAAAGAATATAACCATTTCCACATAACTCATGATAGATCTGAAATAAACACATAATTAAAATCCACATGTAGGAGACTAGAAAACATACCACAAAATGTGACACAAGATATACCCTAGGAAACCCTCATTAAGGGAAAAACCCAACCTCCAAAAATATCCATCACCATGTATTGTTTAGAAAAAAAACCATTACAATACAACCATGGAAGTGTTCAAACCCATAGCCACCATTGAGAAATCTATGTGACCAAGTATGAATCCACAAATCCCATGCCATGCTTCCAACCTTCACAAATGCTCCCTTGGCTAACCTGTCAAGCCTTGTCTCGCTCAAATCTTTCCCTTTTTGTCTTCTATCTTTCTCAATTTCTCACACAACAACTACCCTTGTGGTTGCTTATATAGTAGTAAGTCCCACAAAACCACCAAGCGGTATTACATAAACCATGTGCTACCTAACCCATTGAGACCACATTTGATATTGAAATTTTAATTCTTTTCTCCAATATTAAATAATTACATGAAATATTATCACAATGTTAAAATACAATTCATCATGTATATCCCATGGGAATCTTTACATGTTGCACATCCACCTAGGTGCAACATTACATAATAAAATAAAATAATACAATATAATAATATTATGTAATATGTACAACACCCATTATCTCAACAATCTCCCACTTGTTGTATACATTACATAGGGTCAATCTATAGCCACATAAATGAACAAGGGAATAGTCCTTCCCAACACATCCACCATCATAGATCAAAGTACACGAAGTGCTCCATCCTAGTACCCACAATAAAATCAAAGTATTTAACATCTCATAAATGAAGCCACCTTGTATTATGCCACTAGTACTAGGCATACATAGAAGCCATGCAACTTGTTGCATTAGAAGATCATAAAATCTTGTACCAGCTAATAGGCTAAGCACAAAAAACCTGATCGAAAGATAATCACATGTATCTATAGTTGTCAAAATATCCATATCTGAAATAACACCCGCACCAAGTGCCAAACCCATCCAACTATCCATACTTGCAAAGGTATACCAAGTTAATCTCACAACATCAATATATCCAATCTATAACCTTCCATCACAAGCCTCAAGAGCAATACCTACCACATATATACCAAGAAGCTCCCAATACAAAAGATAATGTAAAATCTATAACCAATCCACTCAAAACATCTCAAAGAACTAATTCCATGTAGTATCAAGGACATCGACAATACGTAAACCAATAATTTACAAGAACAAATCTCATAAGAGGTCTCCAACACTCTCTCAAGTTCTCCACCACCAACAGAGGATAGAGATAAAAGAATAACCATGTCATCTCTCACATGACATATGTGAGCACAAACCAGTGATCAAAATCTCTGACCAATCTCAAATCCAATGTAAGAAAAACAAAACATCCAAGAAGATAACCAAGACCAAAGAAAAACCATGCAAATCATAACCTGTATCATGTCCTTCTACACACATCTCTAGATGTAAACTATGTAAGTATGATCTCCTCCATAAAACCCCATCAAGAAGCCACAACAACACCCAAACCATACCATATAACTAATCATGGATGTAAGCCTCTCACAAGAAGATCAAACTCATAAATCATTCCTAAACCAAGGAATATGATCTAATAGACTTAACCAACATAACAACATATGCAAATGTAGATAAGCGATGCTAAACTATCTCTCAAATGAACCCTCCAGAACTAACTCATGTACCATAGCTCAAGATCCATATCCATGAAAGAAAAACATAAATATAATGCACCTAAGAGAAACAATGTGCTCTACCTCTCAAGTAGCAAACTTCGAGTGGACCAAGAGTGGGGAATGAGAATGCTCATCAAGATATCCAAGTCTCCAACGAAGTCTCATCTAAGAACAATCTCCTCTCAAGTCCATATCAAATGTTTGCCCCTCAGACTTCTTGCTAAAACTAAACAACCATCTGAACAAATACTTCTCGAATATAAGAGAAATCAACATCACTACCATCTTTAAGTATGCATGAGCACCTACAACTAATCAATATATGCCAACTCTAAATGCAACATAGAAATATCATGAAGTATCTAGCATATGATCAATGTACTCAATACTAAGAAACTAAACCAAGATCATTGTCAAAGTTTGAACCATGGCCTCAGGAACATAAACATGACAACATGATCTAACCATCTCAACCAAAGAGATAACATGCTTCATATGAACATATCATAACATGTCAAAATGATAATCATGTATCAATGGTATAGCATGACATAAAAATGAAACTATCCTAACACCAAGGATAACATGTCACATGAAAGCATAAACCACACTTTTACCAAGAACCCCATTAGTCCTCAAGATGCAACCATCTCCACATACCATGAAGAAACCCATCTCCACTCACCATGAAGATAACCAAAAACTCCATGAGTCATCAAGATCTAACAATCTTCACACACCATGAAGATTACCAAGTGCACCATGAAAATGTCAAAGACACTTCTGCAACAATAAGATCTAAGAAAATCCTCCAACATTTGCAAACACTATATAAATATATCAATGTCAAAAACCCCTAGTCAACCATGGTACCAAGTCACCCATGGCATCATAAAATCCATATTCTACATGAAGATCCTCCAAGTCTACACTCACACAACAAAAGTATCAACACCAAGTGAAACCAAAATCTCCAAACCCAAGAAGGTACAAACTAAACTAGGAACTAATCCTACACTATCACCTCATCACTATCACAAGCTCCCACTAAACTATGTATCCAAGCTATCCATGACACCATGATGAAAAACCATTCTTTAACCATGAAAATAAACTAAGACATCAAATCATCAAAGAAGTCAAATTCCACATCATGAGCTCCTCAAAAGAAACCAAATAACCATGATCCTCAACCAAAAAGACATACCACCATGACCAAATTAGGAATCCAAACCAATGAACATCAAGGATGTACCTATATATCCAATCATCTCATGCCAAAATCCATGACACCATGAATTGAGCATGTGACTCTCAATGTCCAATCTGTTAGCATAAAATAGTCAACCCCAATCCTCCACCATGATTGTACTAGGCAACAACATCTCATTCCTTCTACATGAAGAAAAATCAGCAAATCATGTGACTTAAGGCATAGATAACCAAAATCAAAGCCACTAATATGAATATGCATCAGTAATGAAAGATCAATGAGCAAAGACAACCCATAACCAAGCCATAAATGCAACCTATAAATATAGATTGCTTACAACACTACACAACTTGTAGATCCAACAAGTCATCATATATATCCAAATCAGATACTAATACCCATATTACCATGAGACCAATCTAAAATATGAAGTAAGTGTACAATGACATCAAATCTTAAATCTCCAAACATACAATGTCATAAACTCACGATGTTACCATAGTGAATATATACCATAAATTTTTTAAAGATTAATATATCACTAAATAAACCATGCCAAACCTGCACCAAATCTAAACCAATGTGTAGAGCTCTCCAAGAGCTTTCTGTTGACTACTCAAAGTCCAAAATCTGACTCCATATGCCCAAATTATGCCCTAATCTGTACTCAAAATAAGAAACATCTAAATTTTGAGCTCTTAAAACCTAAAAAAATATCAAAATCATAGAGCCAACTCTACACCAAGTTGTACTACTTTGAATTAGCTTTCCAACACCTATAAGAAGTTTGAAATCTTATATTCTACGAGAAAGTTATGGCCATTTTACCAAGATAGACTTTTTACCATTTTCACTGCGATTTTTTTCCAAGACAAAAATTCTGATGGGATTAAATTTGATGGCTATCATGGGCTAAAACTAAAAATACTCTTTCATTTCCTATAAACATGGCCAAACTAGGACATATTATATATCAAAATTTATGGAAACATTGACTTGGATGCAATGGTGAAGTTTGTTTTTACCTAGGAGGTCATTTCTGCAAGCTCCCCCTAAAACCCCCATTTAAATGAAGCATCCAAAAAATATTTTTGTCCAAAAATTTTACATGCCCAAAATCTACCAATATCACATCATAATAGTAAACTCAAAATCCTTAGATTTGTAATAAACACTCTTATATCTTGCCCTTTCTTTTATCCTCTCATGCATTCCTATCGATTCAATCTAGGGTTACCAACAAAACAACCATAGCTTTGATACCACTTGTAAGGAAATTTTCAATAAAGAATATAGAAATTTCCACACAACCCATAATATATTTGAAATAAATATAGAATAAAAATCCACATGCAAGAGAATAGAAAACATACCCACAAAATGTGACACAAGATATACCCTAGGAAACCCTCATTGAGGGAAAAACCCAACCTCCAAAAGTATCTATCACCATGTATTATTCAGCAAAAATACCATTGCGATACAACCATGGAAGCCTTCAAAGCCATATCCACCACCGAGCAATATATGTGGACAATTATGAATATAGACATCCTATGCCATGCTTCCAACCTTCACAAATGCTCCCTTGGCTAACTTATCAAGCCATGTCCCATTCTACTCTTTCCCTTTTTGCCTTCTATCTTTCTCACTTTCTCACATAACAACTACCCCTGTGGTTGCTTATATAGTAGCAAGTCTGTAAAAACCACCAAGTGGTATTATATAAACCATGTGCTACCTAACTTGTTGACCCCACATTTAATATTGGAATTTTAACTCTTCTCCCCAATATTAAATAATTATATAAAATATTATCACAATGTTATAATACAACTCATCAAGTGTATCCCATGGAAATCTTTACACATTGCACGTCCACCTAGGTGCAACATTACATAATAAAATAAAATAACACAATATAACAATGTTATGCAATGTGTGTAACACCCATTATCTCAACACAATCATTCCCCCCATTGACATACCTCAATGTGCTTTCTATCAAGCTATCATTCCATGCTGTACTTCTTCCAAACATAGTGTATTCATACCAAACTTCTCTCAACTATCATGCTATACATCTTTTGAACATGCTATTTTTCATGTCAAAATTCTCCCCCATTAACATCAATGATAAAGGTTTAATTAACCAGCTTTATTACATCAAACTCTACAACAACTAATTCTTACTTAGCTCAAGTGTCCAAATACGACTCTAGTCATCATAGGTACTCCACCATAGAGGAAGCATAAACATTCAGTCTAGACAACAATGGTGCTCTATTACGCTAGATTGATGCACTCAAGTAGGAAGGGGCATAACCCCAAGCATACCTCACAAATACTCAAAAGTCTCTTTGGGAAAAGACTTAGTGAATATATCTACAATCTGCTCTTCTGTGCTCAGACACTCCAATTTGATTTCCTTTTTTGCAACTTTCTCTCTCAACATGTGATACTGAGTAGAAATTTCCTTAGTCCTTGAATGAAATACTAAACTCTTAGACATATTTACCATGCTTGTGTTGTCACAATGTATTAAAACATGTTTACTGATTTCTATCCTTATATCCTTCAACATTTGCTTCATCCAAACAACTTGATTACAATTGTTTGTTGCTGCAACATATTCCACTTCTGCTACACTTTATGATGTACAATCCTACTTCTTACTTATCCAAGAAACCAATCTTCCTACAAGAAAGAAGGCTCCACCACTGGTGCTCTTTCTGTCATCCATACTGCCTACCCAATCAACATTAGTATAAGCACTTAGAGTAAAATCATTAGATCTATCATACCACAATCTGAATTCAAATGTTCCTTCATATATCTAATATCCTTTTGACTGTTGCATAATGTACATCTCTGGTATCATGCAACAATTCCAACTATATTTTCTATATCTCACCTTGTGCGAGTTAGATATTGCAATCCTCCAACCATAGATCTCTACTTGTTCTACTCAATAGTAGATGTCTCATCCTTTATAGATAACTTGTGTCCAATTACCATAGGCGTTCCAATGGGTTTGTATGTTTCAAAACCAATTTTTTTAGTAAATCATTCAAATAGTTATTCTGAGAAATAAAGTTTTTTTCTTTATTCTATATAATCTGTAATCCTAGAAAACATCTCATCTATCCTATCATACTCATTTATAACTCTTTCTTCATATGTTCTACAAATCTTTCCCTTTCCTCATCATTTCCTCCTAATATGATATCATCAACAAATATTACCGAAATCATCAAACCATCATCAATTTATTTTTAATAGAGATTACTATCTACCATGCCTTTGCTATATCTAAGCTTTGCCAAATTCTTGTCCAACCTTGTATACTAGGTTCTAGGTGCTTGCTTCAAGCCATACAATACTTTCCTCAATCTACCTACTATGTCCTTGTCATCTGTCAAAGGATAACCTTCAGGCTGCTCAATGTACACTACTTAAAGTTCTCCATTAAAAAATGTTGACTCGACATCCATCTGATACACTTTGAATTTCTTCTATGCTACATAGTCTAAGAATAATCTTACTACTTCTATTCGAGCCATAGGAGCATAGATTTCATCATAGTCTATATCTTCTTGTTGTGAGTAACCTTTAGCAATCTTTCTTTTCTCATTACAACTTCACCTTGTTCATTCATCTTGTTCCTGAATACCCATTTAGTTCCTATCACATTCTTGTTTACTAGTTTCAGAACCAATTCCCATGTCTCATTCTTTACTATCTAATCCAATTCCTCTTTCATAGCTTATTTCCAATAATCATCTTCACATGCTTGATCTGCATTCTTAGGTTCAACTTGATATGTCAAACATAGTTCTTCATTGACTCTTCTTCTTGTCATCACACCTTTATCTTTTCTTTCAATGATCTACTCAAATGCATGATTCTTTATCATATTCTTTCCTGAAGTAGGAATTTCTATCTCTACTGTTGGCTCTACTAAAGGATTTGACCTTTGTTCCTGCCTTGACTCTCCTTCATTTTGCAAATTATTGTTAGTCTCAAGAAATACCTCATCATTCCTTGGCTTAGTAACAACATCATCATTTGAATTCTAATCAACTATTGTCTCTTGTATCATGAATTTCTCATCAATTCTCACATTTTCACTTTTCATAATAGTCTTAGTTGTCTAATTATGACATCTATAAGATTTTATTTTCAATGAATAACTAAGAAATATACCTTCATCACTTCTAGCATCATCATCATCATCATCTCAATATCAATATCAATATCATCATCTCTTTTTGTACAACACTTACTACCAAAATATCTAAAATACTTAAATGTAGATGAGTGACCAAACCATTGTTCATAAGGGGTCTTATTTGTGCTTTTCTTGACTTGCACTGTGTTCGTATTGTAGACTATTGTATTCAAAGCTTCCCTCCAAAAAATCTTGGATACATCATTCTTAGCTAACATGGCTTTTTCCCCTTTCTGTGACTGACCTATTTCTTCTCTCTGCAATGTCATTCTATTTAGGGGTTTTTAGAGCTGATAACTTTCTTTTGATTATATTTTCTTCACAAAACATGTTAAACTCATTTGAAGTAAATTCTCCTCCTCTATCTAATCTTAAACATTTAGTATTCATACTAGATTCATTCTCAACTCTATTCTTGAATATCTTAAACTTGTGAAATGCCCTATATTTCTCTTTAAGAATTGTAACCCACATCATTCTAGAAAAGTCATCAACTACAATCATAAAATAAATTTCACCACAGAGTCCTTTAGTCTTTGTAGAACCATTGAGAATCTATGTGTACAATCTCTAATTTTTTTGTAGTAGTAAACTTCTTGCAAGGAAAATAAGTTCTATTATGCTTTGTGAACACACATTCCTCGCAAATTGTGTTAGTATGCTTCACAATCTTAAGAAAATCTCTAACTAAAAATATACTACTAGTCTTCACAATATTGTCAAAGTTTATATGAAAATCTCTTATGCCATAACCAACTATCATCTACCTTTTTGACCAAACATATCATTTCAATAAGGTTCAACTGAAATACATTACCTCTAGATCTAGTTCCTGTTCTAATTACCTTTCCATCTTTATCTCTAATCATGCATGTCTTCTTTGTGAACTATAATTGATAACCTTCATCAACTAGTTGTCCAACACCAATAATAATGTACTTTTAACCATCAAAAAAATATGAATCCTTAGTGTTAGTTTTACCATAAAGAGTTATAGATCCAATACCTTTAACTTGGCATGGTGCATTGTTTCCAGCTCTGATAATGCCTCCATCTTGACTTTTGAAGTCAACAAACTTGTTCATATCACTAGTCATATGATGTGAACAACCACTATCAATTATCCAATTAGATTTCTTTTAAACTTGTGACACCGAAGCTACTTTTTCTAGAATTTCTTATTTAATTGCCACAAATCCAATTTCATCATCACTAGCACTTAATGGTTGTTCATTATAATCATTTTCTTCATTTGCATACAAACACTCTCTATCTCTTGTAGGTTTTCAATTTTTTTTAATACTTTTTCTCTCTTTTAGGATACTTACATGCATAATGACCATATTCATCACAAGTCCAACATTTAAAGATTTTGTTATCTCCTTTTTCTCTTCTTACCAGAAGGGCTACTCCTTCTTCAATTTTTCTATCTTCCTCAGATTTGCTACTACTAGTAAAATTTCATCTAGCACTTGTGCTCCTTGATAATTTAGGTCAAATAATCAAGGCACTGAAAGCTGTGTGTATTTTGGTCAAGTCTTGAGACTATTTAAGTTCATTCTCAACTACTTCAAGCCTTCCATGTAATGACTCCTTTATGAAATCTTTGGTACAAGATATCAACAATTGTATCATTTGAAGTACTGACTTAAATGGTAGTGTTAGTCTTTAATATGTTCCATATAACCTCATCATCTTCTTTGGTTCCTCCTTGAGATATAATACCTATAGTAATTTCTGATATCCTGCCTACATATGTTCTTCTAGATTCATCTTCCATCATTTTAGCATCTTGAAATGCAAAAATCCAACTTTGTAGCCTCAACTTCTTAGAATGTGCATCACCTTCCAAACTTGTTTCCAAAGCTTTCTAAATCAAATGTGAATTAGCTAGTGATTTTTCCTAATTGTATTCAATTTCAAGAAGTGCAGTCAATATTGCTTCTCTAGCTCTCATGTCACACATAAAAAGATCTCTTTTATCCTCGGTGCAGTTTTCTAAATCCTTTTCAACAATGACTATCTTTTTTTATTTGTTCAAGATCCAATATTCTAGTGCCATACACAACAAATATGTTTTCATCTTTTCCTTCAAGCTATCATAATTTATTCAATCAAAATTTAAATTATCTTTCCTAAACATGCTCACCATGGATCTCCCAAAGTTGTTAAACTTTATCTTCAAGGACCTCATGCTTTGATACCAATTGTTAGAGTGGGGTTGTTGTTGCACCAAAAGATTGATCTATCAATGCCTAGTACAACCACTCAACTTATAGTACATAAGAGATAGTTAAGCCCTTGTTAAGAATCCTGAGAGGAGTGCTAAAAAAATCCAACATTTCCTCTATTCTCTAATTTGAACACAAAAGAGACCTTGAAACATCCTCTAGGTTCAATCCCCAAAACCAAAGCATCTTCTATTTGAGGGTAAAGGCTAAAAACATTTAGGACCAACTAGATACCAAAAAAATCTTGATTAATGTCATCAATATTGACCCATTTATTCTAATCCTTATAATTCTCCACAAATTCACCATAAACCTATTTGCACCTATCCACAAAATTCCTACCATAAAAACCATCAATTAAAGGTGATGCAAGAGAATCTTGGGTTTTCTTGGTGGCTACTTTGGAGTTCATGGGAGGAGGCTTGGTAGTTACTTTGGAGGGTTCTTGGATGGAGGTTGGCATGGTCTATGGAGCTTGGCATGGTCTTAGTTGCTTAGTATGGTCTATGGTTGCTCAGCATGGTCTTGGAGCTTGGCATGGTCTTATTTACCCAACATGGTCTTAGATCTTGGCATGGTCTTGGTTGCTTGACATGGTCTTTGGTTGCTCAACATGCTCTTGGTTACTTGGCATGGCCTTTGGTTTCTCCGCATGGTCTAGGAGGAGTTTGGCCTTGCTTACATTTTTTTTTCTTGTTTCAGGCCAAATAACTAATTTTCTATAATTAATTAACGGATGAAAATTTTTGGGATTGAAGAGGGCCTAGATTTCTACCCGTGGTTCAAAGATCAAGTTTTAATTTATTTGGAGCTGGGAGATATCACAATTTTACTAAGATGCCAATTTTGGGAATTTAATTATTGTAGGAGGCTGACTTTGGCATTTAATTTATGTATTTGTATTTAATTTGTGGTTTTGGCTCACTTGTAGCTTAGATTGGTATAATTAGGGGTTGCAGGGGGGTCTTTAGTCATTATTCATTCACTTGAAAGAGAAGTGAGTGTGGGGAGTAGCTAGAGAATGAGTTTTCCTAAGTCTGTGGATAGAGCACCGAATGTGAGGTAGTTTACAATAGGATTATGATTATTTATCCATTGCGAGAAGTGGAGGATCTTGGAAGAGTGAATTTTAAGAAGGGCTAGTAGCTGTGGCTTGGAAAACAAGGAGATTGCTTGGTGGGCTTGCAAACACAAGTTAAGATCTTCCTTGGAGGTTTCTGCTAGAGTGTGGATTTGGACTAGATAGGGTTTAGGATTGGATCTGGCAAAACTATTACTTTCTTTGTATTTTCCATAATTGGTAAGGCCTTATAGCCTAACAGATTGCATGTAATTGGTTATATTTTATGAATATATTATTGTGATTTGGTAAAAGATCAGGTGTTATCGCTTCTTGTTATTGTGTTTTTGCTACATGATTGTATAGCTGGGGGCTAGGACATCTCCTTTGTAGATACTTCTGCCTTGCACTATGTCAAAAGGGTGATCCAAAATCTATTCATCATCCTAAAACCTAATCTTACTCCCATTACCTACTTTCCATTTGAAACCTTTGTTTAAAATATATTTAGCTCCCAGAATTGAATTCCAAATTGCAGAGGAAGAAGAAACAATAAGGTAGAAAAGAAAATTGACAAAAGAAGGAGCCTCATAAAGGTACTTATGTTTCCAAATTGAGCTCCTTTCTTGGTTATCATGGTAGACTCTTCAACCCTTTTTAACTAATAAAGCTTTATTCATACTTCTAGCAGATCAAATACCCAAACCACCTTCTAGTTTAGGTTTACAAATCTCATCGTAGGCAATTAAAGCTATTTTGTTCTTATCCTCAGTACCAGACCAAAGGAAGTTCCTTTAAATTTTGTTAATTGTATCAACAAATTTTCCTGGGATCCTAAAAAGGCTTAAAGTATACATAGGAATACTATAAAGATAGGCTTTGAGGAGAGTAACTTTACTAGCTTGACTTAGTAAATTACCTTTCCATCCATCTAGTTTCTTATTTTATTTCATAATAAGATCCTCCCAAAAAATCTTCAAAGAATTTAGTCTCAAAGGTAATCCAAGATAGGTACATAGAAAATAACCAATAGAAAAACCAAGAATGTTAGCAATCTTACCCTATCTAGCAGTTGGAGTGTTAATAAAGAATAATGAACTCTTGTTTCAGTTAATCAACTAACCATTTGTAGAGGAATAAAGGTTAAGAGCCATGTGTAGATTCCTAGCCTCTCTAACCTCATCTTTTCCAAGGAAGATGGTATCATCCATAAGTTATTTGTGGGTGTAGATAAGAGGATGAGATGAGGGTCCTAGACCTTGAATTCCCCCTTTAAAAACCAACTTCCCAATATATCTCCCCAGATAGTTAGCCATCAAAGTGAAAATAATTAGAGATAAGGGGCCACCTTGCCTCAGCCCCCTAGAGGGTTTAAAAACACTAGTAGAACTCTCATATAGCAACATGACAACTAAAGTAGTAGACACCATCTGCATAATAAGCTTAATTACATTGGCACTAAAGCCAAAAGACATAAGGATATTTTGGAGGAAGGACTATTAAACTCTATCATAGGCTTTGGCAATATCAACTTTCATAATAAAACCTTGATTGTTAGAAAGAGATAATGAATGGATATTTTCATGCACATAAATAATGCAACTAAGGATTTTCCTACTAGGAATAAAACCATTGTATTGCTCAGAAATCAAATCTAGAAGGATGTTAAACAATCTCAAATTGAGGATTTGAGAGATAATTTTATAAATCAAGTTATAGAGACTAATAGGTTTGAACTAGTTCAAAGAATCAGCTCTAATTTTCTTCGAAATTGGACACAAAAAAGTAGAATTAATTTCCTTCAACATACTTTTGGCTCCAATGAACTCTTTAACAATATCACAAACATCTTTACTAACCAATTTCTAATCTTTCTGAAAGAAAAGTATAGGGAAACCATCCAGCCTTGGGGATTTATCTCCTTCAAGCAAGAAAACAACTTTGTAGATTTCCTCTCCCTTAGGGATAATACACATCATTTTATTCTGATCCTTAGAGACTAAGGAAGGAATAGCATCAAGTAACTCATCCTATTTAGATTGGTCAATATTAGAGTTTGAGGATAGTAAAGTCAAGAAAAATAAAACCAATCCATTAGAGATTTCCCACTCATTAGCGATTTGATTTCTTCCTTTATTAAGACTAGTAATATAGTTTTTGGCTCTATATTTTAGAGTAGATAGAAATTTTTTTTTTGTATTCCTATCTCCTTCTTTGAGCCAAATAGATCTAGACCTCTATCTCCAATAGATCTCTTCTTTAGAAATTATGTCACGATACTCCACAAGTTTCTCATTTTCATCCTTCACCAACTCCATCGAGTATCCCTCCTGTTGGATTTTGTCTTAGATTATTTTAAGTTCATCCTTAATAGAAGATTTATTCTCAAATATATTCCCAAAATACCTTTTATTCCATTCTCTAACTTTCTTTTTAACATGCCTATGTTTTGAAGCCACACGGTAAAGAGTCATACCTTCAATGTTTATGTCCCATCATTCCTTAAGCTGATCCTAAAACCTAGGATGCTACATCGACATTTTCTCAAATATGAATGGGGAATTCTTGCTAATTTGACTATCCTCCACCATATATAAAAGAGGAAAATGGTTAGAAGCTATCTTCTGGATAACCTTCAGCTTACACACAAAATTGTTAGTCCAATATGGAGCTATTAAGATTCTATCTAATTGAGCTTGGATGCTTTCATTTCCCATTCTTTTGTTACTCTAGGTAAACTCAATCCCATGAAGATCTAAGTCCATTAATCCCTCCTTGTTTATAGAATCCATAAGATCCAATCTCCCTTCCAGTTGACTACCATTTTAGCCTTTTTTTCATGCCCATAAAGAGGAACATTAAAATCCCCCAAGAAAAGCCATCTTCCTTTATAATGAACATTCTTTATCTTAGATAAAGACTCCCAATTTTTTTCTAGAATTCTTGTTATTTGGTACATACACATTAACAATATAATAATAGTTATTTTGGACATTACTATTTAACTTAACCATCAATAATTGTTGACTAGCATCAATCAATTTGCCAGAAAATAAAGAATATTTCCACAAGATCATTGTTCCTCTAGAAGCACGTTTAGAACTACTTGCCATAATACAATAATTATTAAAAGATTTAAGCTTTTCTACTTTTCCTTTTTCCATTTCAGTTTCTTGAAGCACTAAAATATTAGGTTTCTACTCCCTTACAAAGTTACAAACAGTATGAAGTTTGTGAACACTATACATCCCTATAATATTCCAGGTGATCACTTTCATAGTAATTTTTTGGGAGTAAAATCCAGAATAGCTACCTATTTTCCATCAACAATATTTTGTAAAATTTCACTTTCTCTTGTCTTCCTAGTAGTCTTCCTACTAGGTCTCTCTAGAGTTCCAACATTTTGTTTCAATTTGAGAGAGCCAATCTCCAATTTACTTCTTTGGGTTTCCACACCTGAAGAAGTTAGATTAGGGTTATAATTCTTCTCTATTTTCTTGCTTTGACCCAATTTTTGTATAAGTTCTTTCTTTATAGAGATTAAAGGCAAACACTTTGGCTCCTAAACATCATTAGAATTCAAAATCTATTGTTTTGAGAATCTAGAGAGGATCTGGGCAACTTCATGTAGAGGCTTTCCCAATGCTTCCATCTCATTAACTTGATCACTTCTTTCCTCAAGGATTTCTCCTTCCTCTATCTCCTCTAAATCTACGAAACCTACCATTTCGGGCTCATTGCTTTGATAGATTGCCATATGATTCATAGGATCTTCACATTCCTCTTTTCCCTTGGTCCTAGGGACTTCATTATTCCAGGATATCTTGTCTTCTTCCAACAACTTCTCCTTATTTTGAACAATTTTTATTTCAACTATCATTTTTAGAATGATTTTTGGTTTCCATACTCTTTTTGGTTTTAGTTCCTTCTTTTTATCCCCATTCACCACCTTTAGTTTGTTTGTTTTTTTCATCAAACAATTTTTTACCTAGTGGCCTTGCTTTTTCCAGAAAACAGGCATTAGGAGATCATCAAAGATAGTTTCTTGCACCCTTTTACTAAGTTTTAAATTTAATTCCACTTTTTGAGGAGGATTTTTCAAATGAGAAACTTTCACATAGATTCAGGCACAATGAGGTTTTGACCTTGTAGCCATCCCATTATCAATAGCGATTAGGTCACCAAAAGAACCAACTATCCCCTTAAAAATTTCTTCATGCAAAAATTCAAGTGGGAGCCCTGGTAATCTAATCCAAATGGGAATTGTTAGGAAAAAGGCATTAGACAAATCCATATTGGGTTCCCACTTCTTGATTTTTAGAGTACTATTACCAAACAACCAAGAACCACTACATAAAACCATATTTAAATCTTCCTTACACATAAATAAAAAGGAAAACAATTTGTTCATCATTAGTGCGATATCCACTTTCCTTTTAAACATGTTTCTAAGACCATCAATTTCTAGACAACCCCCATAAATTTAACAACTAGGGTGAATTAGATAGTTGAAATAGAGTAATCAACAATCGAATCTGGGATGAAATTTTGAAACTTACCTTTTTCCCAACATGAATTAGAAGTAACTAGAGGGAAAGATGACTTTCCTCTTGGCTTCCTTCCAAATATTGAAGACCGTGTGTGTTGACTTGTCTCCAACACATCCTTCTTTTGATCCCCCACATGTGATGGAATCACATCCTTGCCCACATCCTTCAAAATATTCCCCAACTATAGCAAGACCATAGTCTAGACTAGGCCCTTAGTTAGGGGATTAGAATAATGGATTTCCTCAACCTTATATCTTCTATAATAGAAATCAAGTAACAATTTGTCTTCTTCATGCTCTAGATCATCAAAACCTGACCCCAAGGAACCATCAAACTTTGTCAATTTTCCCGTAGTCATATTCCCTGTGTCACCTGTCAAGTCCCTACATTTAGATTCCTTATATTGCCAGAGTCTATTCCAACTATGAGATTCCTACCTACAATATTCCCACCCGTAAGAGCTCTCACCATTTCAAATCCCACTTAATTTTTTTTTTGGATAATGTCCAGATAATTTTAGCTCTATTAATATGAAGATGTTAGACCCTACATTCTTTAGGGCTCATAAGGTTTTAAAAAGTCTTTTGAGACTAGGCCTCCTATTTGAAAATAAGAGGTTAGACCATAATTGGGCAGACATATTATTGTTCCCAACATTTTCCCTCATGAGAGTCTTTTGAGAAAAATCTCCTTCTTTTGGTTTTGGGGCACTAGGCTCTATAGCTTCTACTACCTTCTACTTTGCATATTGCTCAACACTAGCAACTACCCTGGTCCTTGTCTTGTTTGGTGGTGGAAGTGAGATGGTTATCATTGTTGGATTCTTCTTTATTCCTTGAGCCTTCAAACTCAGTGGCATGCAAATAACTAGGAATTTTCCCTTGTCACCTTCTTCTACTTCCTCTTCCTCATCACCGCTATCCTGTTCTTCATCTTCGGCAAAACCATGTGTCAATTATAATGATTATTTTCCCTTGCCTATGGTGCCTAGTTTTGCTTCTAAATCTTCTATCATTTTCTTCATTTTATTTTCCTTAGAAACTATCTTTATATTTATAGTTATTCTTGTTTTACCTTCTTCATATCTCCCAAAAGGTTTAGTCTGGACATCTATCTCTTCTTTCAATAATGCATCAATGTTTGCACTCACTACATCACTATCTGTCTCATAGTCAAAAATTTGTAACCAAGCCTTCCTTGGCTTTATTGCCTATACCAAAATCTTATCCATGTATGCAAGAAAGCATATGTCACTTTAATATTTTGTGACCAACTCTTCAGGTATCCTCATTCCCCTTTTTATCTTTTACTTAAATTTGTCAAAATAAGTATCCACTACATTCTCAAAATTTCTCCCAGTTCAGTGATATACTCATTAATTTATTTATTCACTAGTTTTTCTTGCTCCAATACAACATTAACAATACTAGAAATTACTTTTGGATATAAAAGATAATACACATAATGAGGGATCCAAACTTATGTATTGAATTCTTTTCTTTTCTTATGGATATCAAATCTTTTGCAAGTTGTAACCTCTATAGCTTGGCAAGATCACACTCATAATCTTTCATTAGAATTTTCCATGCTTGATCAACAACCATACAAGGTAGATTGTTCAATCTACTCAATCGATAGAATTTGTGAGCAATAACCCTGACATCAAATTTAATTAGTGGATCAGAAATTTTTGTGATGGATAGACCATGTTCATTACACTCAACTCCTATGTTTGTCTCAACTTCTTCACGACTCAAACTTGACATGGTTTTCTTGCTATCTCGGGTTGGATAGTCAGTATCCATATGAATCATTTTCTTTGTGATCTCTACTAATCTATTCTGTAATCAATATTTCATGTCATGGATTCTGCTCAATACAACTTTAATCCATTGAATTTCTTTAGGAAGTCTAGGGCACTAGTTAACCCTTTCCTTTCAATGACTTTGATTTCATTCTTTAGAATTTCTTCATTGCACAACTTCTCATATGCTTCCCCAATTTCATAATATCAAGGATAACATACCCATTGAGTCTCCTTTCATAGCATTATCTATAATAGCAAAAAAATTTAGTGGAAGAGAAGCATCACTCTTCACCAGTTGAATTCTACTAACCTCTTGGCTCATTCTAGTAGTTGATGAAACTTCCATAATTGTAGTTAGGGTTAGAAATTATTTCTTCTCTAGATATTCAACATAGTTCAAATCTTCACTCGATGATGCCTCTTTTTCCAAGTCGCTCTTGAAATCTTTTCTTGTCACTAAAATTGCCAAATCACTCTATATTCTCAAAAATCTAAATGTAAGGTATGTGTTGGTGCTTAAAACTACCAAGTTGATCTTAAACTAAATACTAGGATGTAGAAGATAAAGACAAGCCTAAGGACTAGCTAGATCCCATATTTAATAGGATTTTTTAAAGATCTAGACCAACTTCAATAGAATCACAAGACTCTCTACACTTTAGGCTCTATAGGGCCAAGACCGGTGCACCTTAGGGAGGAAAATGACTGAATATTTTGATATTCTTCTTCACAATTCTCTTACTCACACTCTTTTCTTTAGATCTATCCCTTATAGAAGATAATGGTCAATGATTCTTCTTAGATTTGTAATGACTCTCTGATCATAGCAACTAACTATAATTTAGAGGGAAACTATTACAAATAAGTAATGGCTAATAGTTTAATTCTTCATTATAGAAAAGTTTAAATTGATTTGATTTTCAATGTGCTTTGTGCAACCATTTTAACTTATCAATTTGCATCTAAGTTGATGATTAGTGCCTTAGCCATTGCTATACAAAGTCATACGATTAAACACTTGACCTATTTAATTGTTCTACAACTAAATTATTAGCATTTAATCCTAAACCCCATTCTATTTCCTAACCAGTACTATGTTTGACACCCATGAAGAGTGTTTGATTGGTTTGACGGTTCCCCCATCCCCTAGCTTCATGAGTTCTTTCTGCATTTTGGGGGCTAAGGTAGGATTTATAATCCTATGCTTTTGTCTAAATGGCTTTACATTTTCTTTGAGGGGTATTACATGCTGAAACAAATCCTCTTTATGAGCCTTAAGGTCATCATATGACCATGTAAAAACATGTCTAAATAGTATAAGTAGATCAATCACAGACTTTCTTATTTTAGGAGATAAATTCTTACCAATATACCTTTTTAGGAGCTTCATAAGTACCAAGATTGATCTCTTCAAGTTCTCATGGCTTCTGATTTTAACTTCTAGATACACTCTATCTTGGTTATCAAAAACATTTTTTAAGACCACTAGTCCTTTAGGTACTTTATTTGTCTTTAATTAAAAAATTTCCTTGCCAAAAATGGTTTCCTTTCCATATGTTGTTTCAACCAAGGCACTACAATCCAACTCTTGGCCATGATCCTTATCTTTGTTTAGAAGGAAATTCAAGATTGTTTTTTTGTCTTCAAACACTTTCCATCTTTCTACATTGTTAGGAATTGATGCCCTATTCTGCATTTCTACTTTAGACACATGAACAAACAATATGTCATCTGGCTTAATTACAACATTAGCCAATAGATTAGATATATTGTTGTTACTTCTATCCATCTAAGAAATTCCAAAGGCATCAAATGATTCTATTTTTTCCCAAACAATGTTTCTGTAATGTTTTATCTATTTTTTCTTGGAGGCATATGTCTCCTTAACTTGAGACACAACTAATTTTGACTCACTAATAACATGCAATTTCTTAATCACATGACTTGATGCCTCTTTTACTCCCAATAAAAGTGCTTCATACTCTAAAATGTTATTGGTAAGTGTAAAATTTAAGGTAAATGAATACCTAAAAGTGTTTTTCTCTAGAGATATAAATACTACCTCAGCTCCTGAGCCTTCCTTAGAACTTGCTCCATCAAAATACATAGTCCATAAGTTTTGAGAATCCATGCAAATTGTTACCTCTTATGCTATTAGCTAGGGTGGTTTCTCAATTTCTTGAATGAAAATTTCAGCTCTAAATGAATTAACCTCAGTATCTTGAAAACATGTAGCATATTTATCAACATTATCTTCAAACATGTGGGTGACCCTTGGTTCTTTATCAATCTTGATAGCTTTATCTTCTATACGAAAAGTATCATATGACAAGTCACACTATAGGATACCTCCCATCACAACACTCCATTTTATAGAGAGTAACATTCCACAATGGGGATGAATATCAACTACAAGTACAATCATAGTCAATTCAACATCAGGGTAGGCAGCTAGTCTAAAAGGTAAAGCATTAATTGTACCTATGAGAGGTTCTTCCCTTACATTTATTTCTCTACACCTACCCTATTTGGTATCTAATTCTAAGGCAAGGTCTTCCATAACATTGAAAGGCATAATAGTGTTTGATGCTCTTGAGTCAAACATGCATTTAAAAAAAATTCTACCATTTATGACCAAACTGAGAAAGAAAGGATCAATGTCTTATATGTAAGCTATAGCTGAATTGTCCAAATACATCTAGGGTATTTGGGACATGAATCCTTTGTCTTCTATTATGAGTGGTGTCTGCTACATAACTATGGGTTTTTCTTCAACAACATTACTATTTCCTATCCCATCCAACCAAGAAAGAGTGAAATTACCTATAACTGCTAGAACTTAAATAGTAGGATATGATACTTTCTTGATGACATTAGACTCCGATTTCTTATCTTGTACACTTTTCTTGACTTTTTCAACTCTCTAAAACTATACTTTCTTTTTGGGCTCCCACTTTTTATTCTTGTTTTCCTTGACCTTAGCTATCACTAAACTATCTCTTTATTTTCATTATTCATTATATGAGTAATAGCTTTAATAAAAATACTAGATTTCTTACTTGTAACATTGCCAATAGTTTTGTTGCTCAGATTGTAGCTACTGTGCACTTAGGCTATCATTTCTACAGTGATCTTGTCAATCTCTTCTTTGGATAGTTTTCTCAAGTTCATGTGATCCATACCTAATAATGTATTGCATATCCTATCTTCATCATCTAAGAACACTTTCTGATGGTGTAACTAACATACACTTCTTTGATTTACAACATCATTCTCAGATTCTTCTAAATAATAATCCTTTCCATTATCACACAAGTTTATCATGTTTCATCCTACATCCTCATGAATCTTTTCTACCTCTGCTTCGTTTTGTGTATGTTGATTTGTAGAGAAAGACTAAGCCAATGCACAATAGTTAGGGGAATGAGGGGATTAAGACATAATACACTAGGGCACATCATTTATCATGTTCACAAAATTTATTTTTAGTGGATTTGGTGTACCCTTCTCTTTATCATTCTTAGTATGAGGAATAACAAGCTTTCCATCCTTCCATTGGGTTGTATAAGGGAAATTTTGCATTATACTCTGCCTGTTATAATTGTTGTTGAACTAGGGCTTATTGCAAACATTTGGCTTATTGACATGGTAAACTTGTAGATTCATATTCTTGAATAGATTTAGGACTTGACCCACTATGTCATCTTCAAGCTTCTTACCTACAATAAGTTTTTCACCTTCCTTCATATTATTTCTTGGATTAAACAATTTCAGGTCATCTCTTCTTTCCAACTTGCTAGAGGCTCTTTTATTATTCTTAATATTCACTATCATTGTGTAAGAGTCTCTTAATATCCTAGGATCTGTACCTAAGAGTATTGGCCATCTTACTATCAAATGCATTGAAGTAGGTAGTGAGGCATACATCTTTACCAATTCTCATCACTTGGAATAACTTATACATTCCTTTTTGAAGTATGGTATTAAAATAAAATTTGGACTTATTCTAATTCTTTTTTATGTTTTTGAATTCATTCATACTATCATCAAGTAACCTCCTGAACCAATCCCTAACATACTCTATAGGGGATATTCTTTGTTTCCCATTGCAAGAAGAAAGAGTTTATCATGATAAAAATGTATCTTCTATAGGGGATATTCTTTGTCAACTAGATGTGATATCTCTCTAAAGAGTTTAGTGGTTTCTGATTTAGAATTCAAGGAAGAAGAGATTCTCTCTACCACAAACTAGTATTAAGGATGTACTGAAACACTACCTCTAGGTTTCTAGGTAGGATTAGTATCTATCTTCAATTTTTCTTTGTTTTCCCTACCTCCATGAGGTAAATCTATATATAATAGCAATTTTGGATTAGCCTTTATGAATTCTCATGTAGTTTTCCTCTTGTCAGCCATTTTTTACTTTAATACGAGCACTAGTTACAAAACCTAAGACTAGGTCGCTACCTACTAGGGAAATTTATTTATGTAGTAGCTTTATAGGACAAGAAATACATGGGAGAAAATTACATTTTTAATACATATCTAACAAAGGGTCCCAACCCAGATAACTCTAATATAGTATAGTTTAGGAATACAACTCCATTGGGTGAAAAAGGCACTTACAAGAACATTACATGTCATATGACTTTTGTGGTATTGAGATAATTGTAAATTCTCAAGGTTTTCCACTCAAAGGTAACTAATACCAAAGCATAGGTTTATAAGATAAAAAAAATATGACTACAAATCTATGGCATACAATAGTGATTCCATAACTTTAGAGTTTATTTGTTTCATAGGCTCTCCAATAGAGTTGCCATTTTTTTGGTATTTTAAAACTACCAAGTTGATGTAAAACCCAATACTAGGATATAGAAGATAAATACAAGCCTAAGAACTAGCTATATCCAATATTCAACAAGATTTTCTTCAAATCTAGACCAATGTCAATAGAATCACAATGACTCTCTACACTTTGGGCTCTGTAGGACCAAGGTGGGCACACCTTAGGGATGGAAATGACTGAATATTTTGATATCCTTCTTTACAATTCATTTACTCGCACTCTTTTCTTCAGATCTATCCCCTATAGAAGATAATAGTCAACAATTTTTCTTAAATTGATAATGACTTTCTGATCACAACAATTAACTATAATTTAGAGGGAAACTATTAAAAATAAGTAATGACCAATAGTTTAATTCTTCACTACAAAATAGTAAAAATTGATTTGACTTTAAACGTGTTTTGTGCAACCATAAAAATTTATCAATTTGCATTCAAATTGATGATCAATGCCTTATCCATTGCTATACAGAGTCACACCAGTAAACACTTGAGCTATTCAATTTCCTTACAACTTAATTATCATCAGTTAACCCTAAACCCCATTCTCAGGATATCCCTCTCATATGACTCAAAACTCTACCAATTTATTGAATCATCTATTTAATTCCTTGATTTAAAAGAAATAGTAAATTGATATACGAACTATCCTAGTTGTACTAAATTACATGAAACTTGCTCATTAAGTCCTAAAATACCAACATATAAAATTGGAGACAAAATTTAGAGATATATATTGTAGAACAATCCTTTATATTAGTCTTCCTTGAAAACAATATACTATTGGTATAAACTCAATAATAAGTTGAGATATGACAGAACTGTCATTCCAGGTTCATTTGTATTCTTATATTATAAAAATGAATACATCATAAAGTTGACACAAAGAGTAACTGGAGTGACTACACAATAGCATAACACTAACAAATATACAGACTTTGGACCTACACTCCACATCATGGAAATCCATTTATTAGAAGGATTACAACAACCTTTAGATGGGATGACACATGTCAAAATTTTAGTGGAAGGAAAATACAAAGATATTTTTGTGTTATTACATTACAAACATTCTTTTTACTTGATCAAAATTTAGGATGTAGTTGCAAAACTTGCAGGTGGCACTTTTTACAGGCTTCTTCAACATCTTTCTATTGGTCTTGAACTACCTATTGCTTTCTCTACCTTTTCTTAATCCTTTTTGTCCCTTCAACCTTTAACTTAACCCTTGGACTTCCTAGTCATTTTCGATAGATGGTATGGCTTTTATATTTGATATTAATTCCCAAATAGCAACATCAATATCCACATTAGTATAGGTGGCATCTCAGATGGTGTGTAACTCATTTACACATTTACTCCATTTAGTGTCAGTTATTGCCTTTAATTCTCCAGTAACCTTTCCCATATCAGACTCAATTGTAAACATAAAATCAATCATGTCATAGACAACTATTACATCTATCTCATTATTACAATAAGCAACAAACCATGGGTGCCTCAAAATATCCTTAGAAGAGGAAGACTAGTCCTACCACTCATTTATGGATCCATCAACATCTAAGATAGTAGGAATAAAATTAGTACTCCCCATGGAAATTATCTTCATCTTACCTTGGATCAGTTTCATCTTACCTAAGAAAAATCCATTTAATTCCTTTACCCGGCTTATCAATTTTCCAACATTAATATTACCCCCTTGGGCAATTCTTTCTTGTGAAGCAGCAGAGGGACCAAACTATCAAAAAATTATGTGTAGGACCCCATGTTGTAAATAAAGGGGATAGCAAAGTTAATGTCTCTAAGCATTGAAATTTAACTCCATGCATAGAGATATAGTTGCTCTACACATTTTGTTAAACAATTTGTAAGACACCTATCTTGTGCATCATCAAGCTTTGAATTGTCTTGATCTCCACCACCTTTGAACCATGCCATTCATCAATGTTGATTTGGTGGCTCTCTCACACATTTTCTATATCAACTTTTGTCTAGGCTTCCTAGTCTTTCACCTTTATGATGGGCCTAACAACATTTCTAAGGCTTCTCACCTCTTCATCCAAGGCAACTAATTTTTTTTCTAGGACATAAGTCCTCTTTAGTTCCTACTCATATTTCTTCTTGGCATTAATGGATATTTTTTTATGTTTGATAAAGCTATTTTTCCAATATATCCATTTTTCTCTTCCCCATAAGTGATGTTGTGTTTATTAGGTTATGGATTTGATTATTAGACACATTCATGACATTCCAAAATATTACATTTCCTTAGGGAGAGTCTTTTATCTCCATAAGGGTTGGCATGTTTACCTTAGGAGCCATACTCCATATAGCCATTGTCTTGCTATCAATGCTAAAACTAGACCCCTGCAACTCACCAACAATATTGTCTCTTCAAAAGAGATTGATTTGTCCTGCCTTCTTATCTGGTCTACCATAAAGATGAACTAAGCTCCCATCCCAAAAAGAGAAGCATCCCACTTCTCATTACAAGCTCTCTAACTTCTTCTACAGTGAGGATCTTACTGTTAGGATCATATTCTTGCAACCTTTGCACTAATTCTATAGTTTTCTCTAGGGAGTCTCCTAGTTGTAGCTAAAAAGTAAGTTCATTTTTCTTGACCCTATATAAAAATTACTTGAATTCATTTGATTTGATGATTTCATCATCCTTCATGAATTCTTAAGCCTAAATTATTCACTTATCCAACATCTAAATTTGCAGCTTAGTCTTATTAGGGCTTTTTAAATTCTCCCCAGCTTGCTTCAATAAGAAATTATGCCTTATTGTATCAAAATACTGAGATCCTTTAGGAAAAATTTGTAGTGCCTTCCCTATGACCTTATCAAGGATCTCAATCATCTTTTTTATTTTTCTCCCTTGAGCCCATGAAGAGCTCTCTAATTGATCATCTTTTACATCAACAGTAATAACATCCTCCTGTTAAGGGGCTTGATGCTCTACTCTAACTCTAGTTTTTGTAGGTACATGTGCCATTATTTGATTAAAATTACATAGACACTTATTAAACATTTCCAAGTATGCTGATTCATGATAGAAATCCTAGAAAGATGTATTTTCTATCTTCATGGCTTCTTCGATTCTCATTATCTCTGTCCATTTACTTGTTTTATCGCTATAGACTTTGTTGGCCCTCAAAATTGTAGTCCAAATTTTGAGCACTGTTGAAGAAATCGAGCCCTTTTGATGTGATTGTACCTGGCTATACCTTTGAGGCCCCTAAGGTGTTTAATGTTTCTAACACCCTACATTCAATGTGTTTAAGTGTTCCATGATGATAAATTGACATTCTGAGCCATTTCGTGAAGTCTTGTTTTGAGCTAGTTCCGAATCTGAATTTTACCCAAAGTGTTAAACAGCGAAAGGAGGCCCTATTTTCCAGTGAATATCTCACACCTAGAAATGTGTCATGACCCACCACTTTGAAAATATCTAGTGTCCATATCCAAGAACTTATGTTTCAGATTTTGAGTCATTTTGAGTTTTTTTGATTAGGTTTCGAACCCCTCAAAGTTGATCAGTTACCATTTTCATGCATTTGCACTTTGCACATAATTTTGGGAGGCCTTGTTTGACATGTTAAAACTTTGACTGAGTTGACCCAAATGTTGAAATTCCTATTGCATTGCATTATAAACGTTAGAGACTTGTTATGTTTCAAGTTTCATCTCATGACAAATCCATTTGATTAGTTTTCAAACGTGATTCCAAACGTAATTTTTAGGTTTTACTGGTGTCAGTATTTGTAGATTGTTTGGTACCCCCTGTTCGTGATGTTATATCTTGAGATCCGTGATTGGTAAGATCAAATGGATATTACCACTGTGTTGTCCTCCAAAAATAATTTAAGTGTGCTAGTTTGCAAGTCATGACGAATCCATTTGCAGACTTTTCTAAGTCAATTCCATTTGTAAAAAATGTTTTTCTACTAGTGTTTCTAGTATGCAAAATCCAAGTAGCCTACTTTGACTGCTTGCCATTTGTGTCTAGTTATTCATCATGAGCCCAAATCACAAATCCATAGTCTCCTCATGACAGAGAACCAACGCTCCAATTTTTGTACCTCCAAGTGTCCATCTATCCAGTTTTCAATGCCAAATCCAAACCCAATTTATTGCTTTTTGACATGTTTTTTTGCAGGTAGTTTTGAAAGGTCAACTTTGATAGCGAATATCTTTTGACCTTGAATTCTTCATGAGATGAGATTAGACATGATGCAAGTGTACAGAACAAAGAGTCAGTGTGCTAGTTTTTAGAGCTTGATCATGTGTTATGGTCAGTTTTTAAGGCCAGTTAATGGACCTCCTGACATAAAATTCACAATTTGCAAATCAATGGTAAAATGGGTTTCAGTTGATTAATTAGTGATTGAACTTGGTTCTGATCAATCTAAGGTGATCGATAGATTAGTTTGCACTTCAGTTATTTAGAAACAAAATTTTTTTTATCAGAGATTGAGCAAGGTGAGGCTGACGAAGAATTCTCAGAAGAAGCTACTTTTGATCTATGCTTCTACATATATGGAGGTCCTGAGCAACTGGAAGAGCTAGAAGCTTTGTCAGATCATTATGCATTACTATGCAATAGAACAAGAACTAAACTACTTGGAGAGGATAAAGTTGATTTTGATAGAATGCTCAAGCATATCCAATGGATATCTACATTAAGCAATGAAAGTGATGTAGGCTGTGACTTAATGTCCCTGATGCTCTTTTAACCAAGCTTCTCTCAAGATAGGGAGTTTTCTAACAAACAAATTTTATTAACCAAATAAGTATTGATGCCTTCCAAAAATATAGAAGAAAGAATAAACATTTGGAGGCGGCAAATAAAAAGAAGAGGCTCATGCTAAAAAAGGGAAGCCGTGAGTGATGAATAGATAGCCAACACTTCAAATAGCTCATGCTAAGACCCCACACATGTTTAAAAAAGACACATCCATGGAATTGAAAGGAACCAACGTATCAAACAGGGGAGCTCTTGCCAAGTATAACAGGCTCCTAATGCAGTCAAAGATGCCCATAGTATGAATGTAAAACGTAGTCAAAGACAATAGATGCTTCCATGATTAAGCAAAGCATAATAGAGTGATTGAAGGGAGCTTTCCAAAGGTAAGGAAACAAAAGGAAATTCTCACCTGGCAGAGAACTTCCATGCATAGACAAAGAATGACTACAACGCCAGCATAGCAGAGGTAGAACAAAAGAAGTGCACACGCCAGTTGAAAGGCACAACAAAATCCACGCATTCAAAGAAGTCAGGCGCCCATCACCATGGAGCCGCACACTAAGGAAGCTCATAGCAGAATAGATCACTAAAAATAAGGGACGCTGGGTGGAAAAAGAGCTGCCAGTCAATCAAGAGAGGCACCCATCAGAAAATCCCGCTAGGGGAGCATGAAGCAGCAGTATAAAGAGCAGAGCTCCATTCCATCACCCACGTGGAAGAAGCAAGGGGTCAGGTTTTTAGGAGGAACCCACACCATAGCAGAGCTAAATCAGACAAAAAGTGGCAGACATCCATTGCAGGGCAGTACAAAGGAAACCAGTGCTTGCTTGATGAGGACAATAAGGCACCCCCACGGCTTTATATTAATGATTCACATTTTTCTTGGGAGGCAGCGTCAAGTGAAACAGATCAGTGCATTAGAGAGGAACATCCACGATGCTAGAAAAGCCAGAGAATCCCATCGTGGCTGGAAGGAAGGGACACCTTCAGCAGGAGAAGGCAATGATCAAAGGAGGCTGGCCACCAGCAGGGGAAGCCACTCGCAGACCAAGATAGCAGAGAAGGATCTTGTCCTAGCAAGGAAGGCGGTTTTCTTCTTTTGGGTTTTAAATCCCACATTGAGGACGCGGTGGAAATTTTTATTCTTTTTAACCCCAAATGCATTATCTTTAAGCATTTGCAAGATGTTGGCTTTGTAAAAATAGAGCTTGACATGTGGAGGGGCCCATGGGGTGTTCATTGATCGTCCAAGCGTAGAAGTAGAAATTGGTTTGAAAACACTTACGCTCCTTCGGTTACCCTGTATCTTCGAGAGGCAAAATTTTTAACGGCGATGTTACACGAAAATTCATAAGAGATGTTACACGAAAACTCATAAGAGCGTAAAGGGAATTCGCTCGTGTAAGAGCATAAATTTTTTTTAAAGGATCTCCGACGCTACGTGAAGGCTTCAACCATATGCTCATAAGTCAAATTTTGAAGCCTTATGCTGCTCCGCTCAGGTTCGTGAAAACGTAAAGCAAACTCGCCCCGTATGCATGTAAAGCAAAATTTGGAGGTCTCCAAGGCTACAGGATATGAGGGATATTAATAAAATATTAATACCCTCATGGTGCATGAGAAGGTAAAGTGGGGTTTGAGGATGATGGAAAAAAGAATATTAATTAAAATATTTCAAAAAGGCAGTGGCCAATAGAAAATTAACGTGTGGTAGGGGGAGAGTTAAAGATGAAATATAAAATAAAGTCAAAACTCAAGGGTTCCAAGTGCATGGGTTGAAATGAAAAATTTAAAAGAAGAATTTGAATAAATTTAAATTTTTTTATATAGTTCAACTATGTAAATTTTTAAATTTTTGAAATTTAATGTTTGTTCATAATTCAAGACTCTGTTTTTCAAATTACTACTAGGGAGGCAATTTTTGTCCAAAATATGCACTTAATTATATTGTTGGAACTGAGAGAAGCTGAATTTTCCATATTTGAGATTAGTTTTTGCATAGAAATTCATCGATTTAGTCTATAAGTAGTTTTGTATTTTCTAGGGCGTTCTCAGTGGAATGAGCAGAATTCATCATGAAGCATTAGGATTAGATAAAAGATAGATATGAAGGCTTTTTGAAGTCAGGATGTGAAGAAAATCAATTCTGAGATATTTTCTTGGCTTCTGAAGGCCAATTAACTAATTTTCACTTTTTACCTTGTGTTCATTCTAACATCAAAAATCAGTTATGATAATGAATCAAATTTCTAATATTCTTTATGCCTTTAAGAGCCAGAATCATGGGGATTTGATTTGCAGTTACAGAGAGAAGGTAGAGAGAGGCTTTTCATTTTCTTGGGAAGGAATTCTGAGGGTACACATGTCAGTTGTAGATTCAATTTGAGAATTGCTTCCTTCCTATATCTTTCTTCCTTCTTCTCTTTTGCAAGGTGGTTGGTAGTTTGCTGTGGGTAATACCAGCAAGGTTCTAGTGTTTTATTGTGAAACCATTATTCCTTCAGCACTTTCTCTCTTGTATGAACAACATTAGGAAGGTTGATATAGATGGTTCAGATCTGTTAGGTTATTTCATGTTTTTCATTTTATGCATATGACTGTATAATTTCAAGGAAATAATACAAAGAACAGTAGATGGTTGAGTTTCATCTTGAATCTTGTCTCCTTCATTAGCAATTTTCAATGTTTTATAATCTTTGACATAGAGCTTAGGTTGTAGTTGCAGTCCCTTAAGGCTGTATGTTATTTCATTGTTGCCTGTGACACAAAGGGTTACGTAAATGCTTTAGGGAAATTAATAGGGTTGCAAGTTTTCTCATGGGGATATCATGTAAGAATGAGGACCAGATTGAGCACAGAAGTTTATTTACAAGGTAAATAGATAGATCGTATATATGAATATATAAATAAGTATCAGATATCCATATGTATGCATTTGATTCATGAATTTTCCCAATGGTTAAGGCACTGATCAGCTATAGGGTCACTTAGTTCTTATTGCTGCATATTAGGGGATTTGCTAAATTCAACATTATTAATCAAACATTCTTTCCATTTTATGTTGAAGAGCTATAATTGTTTAACCCTCACTTATCTTATGCATTTCATAGATTTCCATTCAACTACTATAGATCTATGTTATCACATAAGTTATTAGGAGATACAAGGGTTTTCATCTGCAGTAAATAGATTCAGGGATATGTTTTGCATTGGTACGACATCAATTGAATATGAGGTCTACCCACCTAGGTCTTGCAGAGCCTGAAGAAGAAGAAGGAGTTATGCCTCAAAGTTGGCCCAAGAGTGCAGTCTAGTGTATCTGTCATAGGAAGTTGCTAGCCTTAGATGCATTTATCTAGTTTCATGGTTATTTTCAAAACTATTAAATCAGGAGCCAACAAACTTTAGTGTCTAAACAATTCATTATGTAATCTTCCTCCTAATTTGGCTTGCTATGAGGGAGTATATATTTTATCATCTATTTGAGAGCATGCACCTTCAAATTATTTGGACCATAGGTCCTGGTAGGGGTTGTAGGGAGCATAAATTTAGCAATGCACTTATCTATTTCTTCTATTGCATCTTTCTCTATCACAAAATCTCGCATTTTGGTATTCCTGGCTACAAAAGAGCCCTTCTTAACAACATGGCCTAAATACTCCTTATTCATCATGAGTAATTGCCAAAAAAATTCTAATTGACCTAATCTCTTTGGGACATATTTAGATAGCACATGAGGGGGTTGAGGACACCCAAAAACATTATTATTGAAAAATTTCAAATAGAAAAAGACTAGCTCAATCATGCTCATTATCCTATCCCCATTTGGATAAGTAGATGGTCTTATCAACATCCTTACTCCTCTAGGTATCCTCTTAGTTATATTAGCTAGCATATTTGGAATTGGAAAAAAAAATCATTATAAAAAGTACTAGCACTAGCATAAGGATAAAACCTTTGCCAGAAATGAGTCCATAATTACATGGGAAAGTTCTCTCTATTCTCCTTAGTGGCTTCAAGGAAATCTAGACTAATATGCCCTATGTTCTTGTAAGAATGATGTGCATCAGTAATAACTAATGGAAGAACATAAAATTTCCCAATTCTCCCTTCTGAGTTGCCACGATTTCATCATGCATCCTACTAATGATGTATTCAACAAAATCATATCCAACATTATGAGCTAGGTCTTGGACATCTAGAGCCATTATGTATATATACCTAGGGTCATTCATGTTGCCATTTACTACCACCAATTTTTTGATCCCAAATATGGTGTATATGAAGTATTTGCTTTAGAATTTCAGTGGCATAAGTTCTCTTCCCTTCTTTGGTAGTTCATCCTTCTCCTTCTTTTCTTTGGGGATGTGTCTACTCATAACCCTTCTAGTAAAGAAGCTTTTCTGGCTCTTAAATGTTTCATTAATCTTTTCTTTCTCAATTGGCTTGATCATAGGCTCCCTAGGTCAAAAACTCCAATAAAAGTCTCCCTAACTAGCCTATACAAGATACTCATATCCTTCCTATGAAATCCTTTAGTTGTTGGATTGTATGATTTGATCAATGCCTTCATTAGATCAATATCTACTATTATCTCTGGCATTATCAATTTTGCCATGTTTTTGATCCAAGGGTTGCAAATTGGTGATTTCTAAAATTTTTTATTATAAAAATACTAGAAGATCTCATTCCTATTGATATCAGGGATAATGGCATCTCTACAGAAAGAGTATAAATCTTTGAAAATATGGGCATTCATGTTTTGAGCATGAGAAGACCCAGGAAGGAAGTATACCCATTCCTTTGCATATAAACTTGCCAGCTTTAGTTTGGCATGTTTAGTGACTTTTGAATACTTTTCTATGTCAATCTAGGCTATTGTGTTGCCTTCTTCTTGTGCCATGACTTCTACAATCAAATTCCCTTTAACAATCTCTATCAATAACAAATTTTGAAAACTCCAAATATATCTGCAACCTTTAGAAATATCTTAGCACTCTAGCTTCTATATCTGATTGTGCAAAATATTGTGGGTCAAAAAATTATTATATTAACTTATTAATAGAGGAATGAGAAGTGAAGAAAAATTTATGTTTCTTTATGTCATTATGCATGGAAATTCTCAAATTCTACAAAACTGCCAAAATCTACTTGTACTACCAGTCTTTTGAATACTTTTATGCACTTTATGATATAAGGACATCATTTTAAACCATGATGAGGCTCTTAATAGTCATTTTTTCCCTTTAAAGCTCATGCTTGTGACCCAACAATTCCTTTTAGTCACCATTCCCTGGTCAATTTTTGCCTTAGCATTTAAAACCAATGACCAAGCAATCACATCTTCATACCTTCATTGCTGCTTTGCAGTCTAGTTAATGGTTTGGGCACTTAACCATGTGACCGAGCACCTTAAGTATTTGACCCATTTTAAAACTTCAATTGTATGGTCTCTCTATTTTATTAACATTAACATGTTCCTCTGTGACCTCGTGAATCCCCTTAATAATCACAAAGTCATAGTTTGACACACCTTTATTGCTTCTGACCATTTCTTGCTGTGACCATGCAATCAAAGGTTCTGATTGTAGTTTAATTTAGGATTTCATAAGGTCATGACTTATCTTAACTAATAGCAAATTTACTGCTTGACCGTGTGAGCAAAAGATTATTCATGCACACCTAGCCTAATTGTTACTTCGTAGCTCATCCTTACTGATATCTCCTTAAAATTATGACAATGTGACTCATTATATTTTGATTTCATTCTAACCTATTCACTTGGTCATGGCTTAAACACTTCTTACAATTCTTAACCATGCAACCATGCAAAAAAGTATCTTTGGTTGGTGCCATATCACAATTTATTTTGATTAACTTCCTCTTAACATCACAATAGTGCCATCATAGACATTCTTCCTTCGTATTGACTATGTCACCAAGTTGCTGACTTTATAACTCTTATTATCTTCAATAGCATGACCAATAAATTAAATATATTCATGTATCTGATAGCTTATTTTTTCCAGGTTGCACCTTAGATTTCCAGTTATGACCTAACTACCTTGATCATGTGACTAATGCTAACTTTGATTGTTTTAACCCTATCACTACTTCATTAAATATTGTTTTAATCCTATAGTTAAACTTCTTGATAATGTGTTTACCCTTGTGACAATGTTATGCAAGGAAACCTTAAATGCTTTTGACCATTTTTGCCTAGTCATGGTCATCTCTCATTCTTTAGTCTTCAAGGCCCTAACCATGCAAACATAACATTTCGATCAATTAGTCTTAAGATTTATAGCATGAATCCATGTAGGTGATGATACAAATAAGGCTAGAGTAACTATTAATGTTAGTCATGATATATTAAACATTTAAGTGCTTAACAACCATGACTCTACAATCAAAGGAAACTTAGCCACTTCGCTAGGTCACACCATTTTATGTTGTGGTATGATGAAGAGCTTCAGTTATGAAATAAGCCTAGTTGCATGGTCACACACTTTTCTATTTTATGAGTTCACATTTAAAACTCACAGGTATGTTAAAATAAGATAGATCCAAAACAATTTTAAAATTCTTTAAAGGTTCAAAAAGGGCATGGAATTATACCAAGGTTTTGCTAGGGTACAACATCTTTTATGAAGTTCAAGGAAAACCTAAATGCTATGAATATAATTTTTTTAGATTAGGGTTTTACTAGAGGATTGATAACACAAAATAACAAACCCTAGATAGACAACACAATTCAAGGGATTTTCACATTAAAAATTTCAAAATTTAGGCATAGTGAAAATGAGGGCTAAAAATATGTAATAATGTGCTCAAAATTCATTATATACCTTCATTTGATCAATTTAGGGTATCATTAATGTTGTGTACTCAAGTATGTGGAAGTTAGCTATCTCAGTCAGTGTTGATGCCTTTCAACTAGGTCTTTGTGTTACAACTCTGTCTCTTCCATATTATTTAGTCTCTATCATTTCTCTTCTAAGGCGCTAGATCAATATAGAAATTTTTTATTGACACTCAAAAACCTTTGAAAAAATTGTTCTTATGCATCTTCAAATATGCCAATATGAACTTTTGGTGCATTTTCATGTAAGTAACTAATGTATGATATATCAATTAAGTATATAGTTCCATACATAGCTCTCTTACTTAGTTTGAGATGGCATGATCAACTTCTCCATTGGATTAGGTGACCTCAACTCCATTTTCTCCACTATTTCCATCTTCTATTTTCCTTTTCTATTTCTAGTTCATTTCATTCCTAATTTTCTGTATCCAATTTTCATTTGCCTTTGTCTTTAGTTTGATTTGCTTAATGTACTTGAGTCCTGCAATTCTTGCTTTGGTGTCCATACTTGTGACATTTAGAACATGCATTTTTAGGTGCATAATTCTCCTTCTGATTTATCCAATAAGGTTTTGTTTGTGATCTGCATTCATATGCTCTATACCCATATTTTTGACACTTATAGAAATATCCTTCAAATTTAGGTGTAGCAGTTGTATTCCTCAGTCTTGACCGACACTCATGTATTTGATGTACTTGTTTCTTGTAGTAAAAATAGTAACCAATAAAATCAGGTTTAGAATTTTGCATACCATGTTTACTTTGACAAATATTTGTAGTATGACTAATTTTTCCATAGTGTTAGCATGTTGGTTTGTCCTTTGAATTTGCACTCCTTAGTTCTCCATTCCTGGATGATTCTCTTTTCTCTATGCATGAATGTCCTAATTTATCAGAACAACTTGATGACTTCATAAGTTCTTCAAAGTACTTCATTGCCTCTTTAGGTTTTCTAAATTTCTCCATGGATTCTTTCTTAGCTTTTAGTTCTTTGTTTAGTATTTCCTTTTATAATTTGAGATTTGCAATTTCCACATCCTTGTGATTCAATTCCTAATTTGCAAGAATTAGTTGATCCATCATGTCTAATTTTGTATTTGTGAGCTTCTATACATTTGATATCCTTTCTTCAAGTCTAGTAGCCCTTACCCCTTTTTCTTCTTCAGCCATAGTTTGTTCTTCTCTAGATTTCTTCTTCTGTTTAGTCACATTGCATAATCTTACTGATTAGATTTCATGTTCTCTTTTTCATTCTCTAATTTCTTCATTCAGGAGTTTGTTCTTGTTAAGTACATTAGAAGATTCTTTTTCATTTGGATTGATTGGTTGAAATAGTCTTTCAGTCTCCACTTCTTCATATGAATTTTTTTTATTCAAATGATAATTTCCTTTCTCCTTTTTGGGGAATACTTCAGATCTTGTCTAGCCTTCTCAAGTTTCTACAGTATGAGTTGGATGCCAATCACCTAATTGTCAATAACCTTGAAATCCTTCATCTCCAAGATCTACTACAAGCTATTAAGCTTCCTTCAGAGAGCCAAAGCTCTGATACCAATTGTTGATTGATGGAGGTATAAACATGATAAGAGATATAAAAATAGAGGTGGGGGGGGGATGAATTAGAATCTTAAACACTTAAAATTTTCATCAATTCACTCATACCTATCAGTAAACTTGTGCATGTAAAACTTGTAATGTAGATCTATTATAACATATAACTTTGATCAACCACATGCATGAAAATAAAACACATAACACAATATTTGTTACCTAGAAATCCTCCAAGGTGAAGGTAAAATTGGGGTGGGGATGATACCCACAAATATTCACTACTATAGTAATAAAGTTAACCAATTAAGGATAGAATGTTTGATCATAAGATATGATCTAACGGGTGAGGAGTCTATGCTATTAAAGGCTTCAAAGAATAATAGGTCTAACCTTGATAGAGGATTTAATACTTACAACAAAGTAAGGACTTTTTAGGAGATTTACCAAGATCTGTCAAGACCCTCTATTAAGAGATTTATATAGATTCAAGTTAGTTAAAATTGATTCAGTACCCGAGTCTCAATTTTCTCTACAAGCTGATTTCAAGTATTCTCTTTTCTCATTGATCCTCTCCTTTGATATGGTGTTACTTGTCTTTTCCTTTCACATCACTACCATGAATAGGTAAATTTCTTTATTAGATGATAACAAAACACTTCACTAACTTCTGATCTAATTTTGATCCTTCACTTTACTCCTTATTTGCATGCATATGCTTCTCTACTCTTGTTCTTACTCCACATGCTTCTCTCTCTTACATTGATCTAGGCTAAGATTGTATCTATTTAAAATATTTTCAAAAGAGTTTTCTAGATCCTTCCATAATAACCTCTCCATCTAAATTTTTGATCACACAACATAGGGATATATGATCTATGTAATTTAAATGTTCTGTAATAATCTCTACAATCTTTAAATATTCCTTCCATGTTAGCTTGTAAAATGTGTTACCTCAAATTATATTCCATTTATAACTTTTATGTAAACTCTAAATTGCTCAGTCTTTACTATTTTCTAATGCTCAACATTGTTGTTGCTCAACATTGTTGTTGCTCAACATGTATTACTCTTCTGATGCTCAACATATATGGTACTTGGCACACACTATATAACTTAGCACTTGTATACTTGGAACTTTCTTAGTTGCTAATGAGCTTGGCTCGTGTTGAAATACTTGGTGACCATACACTTACTTGGCTCGTACAGAGCTTGGTACATACTTGCTTAAGTACATGAATCAACCTATATAGAGTAGCTTGGTCATAGTGATGACCATTTGACTCTACCTTATAAATGAATAAGTGATTGATACTAATAGAAAAAAATGGTTAGAGATACCAATAGATTCATCCTAACAATATCTAGTAGACATAATTCAGAGTTATGTTTTGAAGAAGATAACTTAGAAAAACATTTAAGTGTAACAAAGGTTAAATGCCACCAGAGATAAATTTTTTATTAACAATATTCACTATAAGAAAATTGGTTTCTGTGCAATTCACAGGAGGTAGTATAGACATTGAAGATTGTATCCCCAAGTGTGCATGTCATACTAGTTTGTATGAACAATGTTATTAGAGTTTTACTAGTTACGATCATGTACATGCATAAAAAAATAGAGACAAGGAATTGTTAAATTGTGTTAAGGAATTTTTTGGCTTACCAGAATAATTACTTAGCTATTATGGAACGAGATCCCAGATGTTAACCCTAACTTAGCATAATTTTTTTAATATTTTAAGAAGCGTGCAAGAATTTTATAGGTCAATAGGAAATAAAAGTTGGATATAAAAGAAAGAGTTTTGCATGTAAAGTTTGATGATGTCTTTTGACACTGAAATGGAATTAATATATGATGTAAACTTTATGTGATAAAAGAGAAAAGGTAGTATATGACATTTTTTGTGAAGAGAACCACCAATGACAAATTAGATATTTAAGATATTGGCACTGTCAAAAGATTTTTGTATCTATACCTTTTTTATACCAAATATATCATTGTATATGCATGTTTGAGTAGTGGACTCAATACCAACTCCTAATATGGTTAAGGCTTCTAACAAGGCCAAACCCTCTAACAAGGATATATACACTATACAAATGTAAAAGATTCCTAACAAGGTCAATATATTTAACAAGATAGTTTTGAATAGTGGATCATTTTGTGGGTACCATCCCTATCCGTGTTTTCCCTTGACCACGGTTTCCTTACTCAAAAAAGAATGGTTCTATGAGTTGTAAGGTGTTTCTTTTATGTCTACCTTTTAGTCTAATCATACATGAATGCCTTATGATTGTTAAATATATCCATAGCTACGAATTTTTTTTTGTAATATTGATTCATCCCCCCTTTCAGTATTTCCTATTTCTAATAATTGGTATTAGAGCATAGTTACTCAGAGAAGGCCTAGTAACTTGATTAAGATCTCTATGGATATAGACTAGTTACCAAAAAATCTAGAGGAAGCTCTTGAGGAAATTTATGTAATCATAGAAGAAAGGGACAACCTAAAAATTCAAATTAAAGATGCACAAGACTTTATTTAGAAGTCTAAAGAGAAAATTGAATCTACTAAAGTCAAGAAGAAAGATTCAAGTGATCAGATCAAGCATAGTGATGTAGTTTCTAAGTTGAAGAAGGTTAATGAGATTCAAAAACATGAAATTGAGATAAAAAATCTTAAGCTGAGTTTGATGGAATATGAGAAGAAAATTTAATTATATTTGGGATCTAAGAATGTAGATCTAAAATTCAAACTTACCAAGGTGACATCTGAACTTGAATCTACAAAGCTAAAATATATAGAGCTTGAGAATTATAACTCTATTGTGAAAGGAGAGCTTGTAAAAACAAAGAAACATCTTAAGAAGTTATATTCTTACACTAAGAAGCTTGATGAGTATACCAAGGAATAAAGACCTAAAGGTGATATGAATGGTATTGAATACTATGAAGGAGAATCATCTAAGGGATCTAAACTTAGCAAGGAACTAGATCTAGTGATCCAATGACCTGATAAAAAAAAGGAATATATGGAAAAGGAAATACCTAAAAAATATTGAAAAACTAAAGTAGTAAAGAAACAATTCAATGGAAGTTTCTTTGCATGCAATGAAATTGGTTATGTGAAGAAGGACTATATAGGTAAGTATACTAACCCTTTTTTTGGTTATTGCTATAATTGCTTTTCTTATGGACATAGAGCTAATGAATGTAGGAAACCTATATTTAATAATACTAATATGTATCAAAGTACTAAACTTATTACTAGAAGAACTACTGGTGCAAGTAATATCATAAGAAATGGACATGTGTGTTATAAGTGGAACAATTTTGAAGATATTGCTAGCAATTGTAGATTATAGATCAGTTAATTAGGAGCTAGATACAAAAACAATTTCATAGCATGTTATAATTGCAACAACCTTATGAATACAACAAGATTTTGTAGATTCAATGGTTTTGGAAACCATATGAGGAAAAATAACATGAGATCACATAATGCAAGAACACTTAAATATAGAAGGATTACAAACAACAATATGAGAATATCTGAAGACAACGATGAAAGATAGAGAGAAGATGTGAAAGACAATGTAGAGAAATTCAACAAAATATTTGTTAAAAGACACCTACAAGCACACAAATATAGGTAGAAAAGAAGAAAAATGACTCATATAAGAATAAGTTGAATTCAATGATAGTAGCTACAAACCCTTATCAAATAAATCAATCAATTTATTAAAAGGTAAAGGGAAAAATGACATCAGAAAATTATTTATCCCCTGAGAGGTTGAATTAAAAATTGATAAGTTTGGAGTGGTAAGATATGGATGAGAGGAAGCTACAGATAAGAGTGCATGTAATTTAGAGCTTATACATGAGTGTACAATAGGAAATAAGATCATTGGTAAAGGATAACCTGCATACTTGTGCAATACATGCATAAGTAATCTGCAAGGGATTTAATGGCTAAAATTGAATTAGTTGATCACCATTCAATCAATTGAAGACTAGAAGAAGAATAAAGACTGACTTAGAAACATATTAGAGTTGATTTCTAAAAGGTTTCATTAGTTCACATGGAAATCCTTAAACTCATAATCTAAGAGGTATCTTACTTTAGCAAAGTTAATTTGTGAAGTGTGGTTGAAATTTTAAGTCATTAAAATGGATGAATTAGTGTTACATGATATCATGGAGGTAGATATACCTAAGTTAAAGGAAAAAAAAACACTATTCCACCTGTCAACGATGAACCTAATGCAACCATTCTCAAAATATCTAACATATTTTTATATTTAGAGGATGTTAGAAGCTATACTCATTACAAGTTTGAGACTGTAGTAGAAAGCAACATTTCAGATGAATTCAAAAAGATATAAAAATAGGACATGTATTATAAGGAAGTATTTGAGTCAAATTTATATAGTGAAATACATATATTATTATGACTTTGACAATGAGGACTAGACCTAGAATCATTTTAAGAAAAAATAATGATGACTATTTTTGGATGGGTGATAAAATAGAATATATTATAGCTAAATTGATTCATGAAGTAATAATTTATCTAATCAAGATCAATAGCATTAAATGAGAAGAATGTTAATATATTATGATAGAAAACACTTAATTAACCTACAATCAATCAAGTTAAAAAGGATTGTTGGAAACTATTGTCACAGAGGTTTTCACCCTTGTCCAAAGTCTTACCTAAGGACAACCTTGTGAAACATGGAAACAACCTCCAAGCTATGGGACTTGAACTGTGAGGTTGAATCTCTAGAGAAGGCTGACTTCCTCTTACTATCAGGGTGCACCTAACTACTCTAGGAGTGGAAAAGGGAGAAGGAATGCATGGAAAGAAAATCTACCTATTCTAACCTAAGGGGGTGATGCACCAAAATAGAGTGTTCAAACCAATCTCTGCCCATACATTCACTATTGGATCATCATGACACCAAAAGGTATACACATTCAGACTTGCTTTAATCTAACAACCACATGCAAATCAGAAAACCCAAATGAATGACACAAGGAAAGAGGAGATTGACTTATATATCATTCACAGGCCAGAAGAGATACAGTCATGCAAATTTCAGATATTCACAAAACACCAATGAGAGGCAAATAGTTCTTACACTTTACATCAATGGTTGAAGGAGATAAGGCAGAATGCCATATAGTTCAGAGGTAAAAAGGGAATTTACAGTGAAAATGCAAAGCAATATCAAAGAAGTCAAAGAAGGGTCGACCTTTACAAAATCTAAAAAATTTTCCTTTATAGCTCAGGCATAACTGAGACATCCTCTAACTAAAATTACTTCGCAACCACTACATTGAAGTCCTACAGAGAACAATCATGGGGATCCAAAAGAAAATCTGATTTGAGTACAGATCTAGATGCAATGATATCCGATCTTGGTTCAAACAAGGACCTGAGAAGATAGAAACAATGCCATTAAATAGCTTTGACCAAGTAGATGGATTGGATCAGAGGTGGTGGAGTGCTCTCCTGGGGGTAGCATTCATTCCAGAGTGTTTGGCATTGATCACAAGGATCAGATCGCATGGGAAAACTTGATTTCCCTTATTCCTAGCCCATGAATTAGCATGATCAGCAAGTCAATCAAACTCTGTTACCAGGATGAGCCACATGGGCCAATAGTCTCTTTCCATTTTTCCACTCAGTAGAGTTTTCTCAATTTTGACCATGTCCCTCTTTACTAACCATGCCAACTCCTCAAACTCTAATTGTGACGGTTACATTACCTACCACTACCTCTAACTATTACTACCTCCACCGAGCCCACTAGGACATGTGTCATGAGGGTGCTTCCCTGCAAAGTTTAAAGTCCTCATATCTTCATAATGCAGGAAAGCATTGATCATCGATCTCCATGAGATCAATGATAGCGAAAGATCCCTATAATACTATGTTTTCTCTTCAAAATTTTGGACCCACGAAACACTCGACAGCTAACTCAGCCTAACCCAGCCCCATTTGGACAATACCTGGCATCCAACTAGCAACACCTGACAACTCATGGAACTAGCCTGGGCCCATAGGGACATGCGGTAGTAAGGCGCTTCCCCACAATATTTAAAATCCTTGCATCTTGATAATGCGGGGAAGCCTCGGCCATAGATCTATTTGCATCGGATGGTGAGAACTCGTCAAGTATCTCCCTGCGAGAAGGGAGGGCTTGTGATGTCATCTAGGATAGGTGTCACCAAAATGCTTCCCCGCATTGTTTAATCTTCTTGCAACTCCATCTTGCGGGGAAGCGCCAACCCTTGATTTCATTTGAATCTATGGTGGTCAAAATTCTATAAACTGCAAGCCAAGTCAGCTGGACCGACCAATGAGATACTCCTATTGTACCCTAACACACCTGACAGATGCCACAGAGGATGAGCTATCAATACCTCTTTCAGAAGGGTGGGTCCATGACATCACACCAGCCATGCGTCGCAAGGGCGCATACCTGCAATACTAAAAATCCTTGCCTCTTTATCTCGTGGGCATGAGCTAGCTGTGGATCAGATCGCATTGGACAATGGAAGGCATAACTGAGAATAGGGGATGCCATAGGATATGCATCATAAAGGGGCTTTCCTGCAATGTTTAAAGATCATGCATTTGGAAAATGTGGGAAAGTGCCTACCGTGGATCTGGGTAAGATCTGACGGCGCGAAAGTTGCAGGCCAGTGGAAACAAAACTTAGGGAAATAAGAAATATCGCAAGGTTTTAATAATTTTATTTTTTGATATTTCTAGGCCAATTAAATAATATTAAATCTAGGAACTAGCCATTGGGTGGGGCAAGCATTTGAATTCAAATTTTGGTGGAGGGGAAAAAATAGGCAACAAAAACTATAATTGGAATAATAGTTATTTTGTCATTGATCTAAAACCTTATTGGTAAGACAACATTCTATATAATTTGAGTGCCATATCTAGATGATTGATGAAGAGGATTTGAGAAGTTGGTCATAACAAAATCTTCTAGAGGAAATATCAAGTTATGAGAGGAAAGTACAATGAGAACTTGAATAGTTAGACTTTGACTAGATAAAGTGATTGTTTAAACATGCTAAAAGAAAATAAGACAGTTATACTAAAGCCTTGAAGAAGTGATCTAAGACTGACTAAAGAAATAGGCTTGAATAAGAAAAAGAATATAAGATTAAAGAACTTGAAGTATATGTCAACCGATGCTAGTGTCAACCAAGTGCTAGTATGTGCCAAGTAGAAGAAGTGTTGGCCAAGCATAAATTTTGACAAAGCATCAGTATATGTGCTGAACAAAAATATTAGTAGCGATTGAGTAATCTAATGATGATTGAGTGTTAAAAATTAGTGTTGGTTGAGGGACAACATTAAGAATTTTATGAGGAAATTTTGATTCTAGCAAACACAATTGATTTCTTCAAATATGTAAAACATGTTGAAGATAACAGATAATGAGCTGGATAATTTAAAAAAAGGACAACGTCTGGTAAGTGATTAATGAATTAATTTGAAAGAGAAGTTTATAGAAAAGAAGATGATGAGCAAGAAGGTGGAAAGATTCATTATATGCTTTGAGTCTAATCGAAACCCTAAGATCTATGGTGATGTTTAAGATGTAAAATATCATAATTACCTATTTAAGGAGGTACAATGGCTAGCCTTGTAGGGTTGGAAAAATTGTTGATACTATTTATTGGTGAAATTAAGCATGAAGGTCAGAAGAGTTTTGATTAAGTAAAAATAGGTTTTAAAGAACCTAAAATGTTTTACAAAGTATCAAACAAAAGTAGCTAAGAAACCACATGAGGAATCATGTATTAACATAAAAAACAAAATAACCTAAGATAGAAGCCTTAAAACAACAAAGAGGAAAAACAACAAAAAGACAACACCAAGATAACTAGAGGGTCTTCAGTAAATAAATAGCTTGATCTGAAAGGTTATTTATATTCACCATAGAGGCCTTTAGCTCATAAATTTCTTTGTCTTCCACAACCTCTATTTTCTTTAAATTATCTTTGGTGCATTTACTAGGGCCTTGATCCATAGTCCTATCCTTTGACCCATGAATTCTCCCTTGATCCAGTTTTTCCAATAGATTTTTGATGTTGTCTACAATAGTCTTCAATATGGAGCAATTCTAGTCAAAAAGTTTTTAAACCTTTTCCATGTTGTCAAATATGTCTCCTATTGCATCTATCATTTTCTACATCTCCTTCATCATTTTTTCATTAGCTCTATTCTTCAATTCTAGACATAGAACTCCCTTCATTAAATTTTTGACTTCTTTTGCATTACCAATAACCTCATAGAGTCTATGTAGATGTTGACTAAGAGCCCTCTTCCCTCTAGTAGTCCTAATTAGCTACTCAAAATCCCTCTCAATATCCTATATCTATTCCTTCATTTTAGTAATGTCCCTTTTGATCACACCTATGTTTCCAATGGTCCCTTTCATATACCACTATTCATCATAGTCCTTGCTCTGATTAAGGTTTTCCTCATCCATATCCATAGTGTTTCTTTTAGTATTTGCCTCCTTGATACCAATGTCATCAGTCTTCTCTTGAGAATGCACTTTATTACCTCCGAAAATGATCTTTTGAATATGAGGCTCATCATTAGAGGGAATGATCAAGGATCTCTTAGTCTTCTTCCTCTTGGTTCTGATAACAATATTAGTTTTGTCTTTTTTTATTCCCTATAACCTTCTCAAGATCCTCCTTAGAATCCATCTCCATCTCATAATTGCCTCCTTACCCTTAATTTTATTAATAGATGAGCTCCTAGGTGAGAGGATTTTCCTCTTCTTATCAACCATCTCCTCATCTTCATCCTCTATTTCTTCTTTATAACCCTAATCTTGATCACTCCCCTTAGTATCACACTCCAATTTTTTTAACTAATACAGGGCCTATCCAATTTTTTGGATTTAAGATGATTTAGGATCAACACCATCAAACCCTCAGGGAAAGCATCATCCCCCTGAGGGTCATTCTAAATAGAAAGAATGGTATTATCCAATGACTTCCTTAGGTAGAAAGGGAAACTAATTCTAACTCTATGCTTAAAATGATTTACCAGCATAAAATGGTGTTGGAAATATAAGAGGAGTAATTGAGAGGGAAGGGGTGAATTAAAAAAATAAATCCAAGACCCCTTAGATGTCAATACAAATAAAAACATAAAATTTGATTAAACTATATTATGTTGTTACTCAACAAACACATAGGCACTCAGTTTACACTAGCAAATGTTGTAGCTTGACAAATATTGAGAATGAACTGTAATTTGGCAATAACTAAATATACTGATCTTAGTGTGATAAACCTTAAATTTAACTTAGTTACACACACACACACAAAATAAATAGAATGAACACAAGTAACATCAAGATTTAACATGGAAACCTAATTTAGGAAAAACCACTAATTGCAACTAGTTACTATTTTTCACTCTTCTAAAGTGAGCCCTATTAAGAGCCAACCCCATTAAAGGTTATAAAACACACTATTAGGTGTGACCTTGTTAGAGGATTTGATCACACTATTAGGAGTGGCCTTGTTAGAGGTCTTTAGACACTTCAATCTAGAAATGCCACCTTGTTAGAGGATTTACAAATAGTTGTTAAGCCAACTCTGTTAAGAGATTTGGATAATTGCTACAATGATTAAAGAGTAACAATGAAATGACCTAATTTCCAATGCAACTAAATTGTTCATTATAGAGCTCAATTTTGGCTTATATACTTGATCCTTTCCAATTGAATGATTCTTTGTAGCTCAATGAGGATATTTTGCTTATCCTTCTAATTTGCTTCCTCTAAGCATATTTAAATCTTTTGTTATGTTCCACACATTGAATTCTCAAATTGAACTTATATTTTTATGTTACACATTGTCAAGTTAGCTTGATTACAACTTAGAATACTTAATATTCATATCCTCAACTATCTAGAAACAACAAACAAATCAATTGAACTCAATATGCCAAAACAAGAAAATCCTTCATTAACTTACCTTTCTTGGTAGATGGTAACTTAAAAATGAGTTTCCTATGTTAGCCAAGTGAACTCAGTTAACATTGTATATCCATAGAGTTCCTTTGGTAACTAAGTGAGCTTGGTTAGTACTAGTTCCATCCAATATTTCCTTCATTAATTGAGTGAGCTTAGTTAACACTTAACTTTTGTGAACTTTAGTTTGATGCCTACTTGAACTCGATAACACTCTCTTCTAAACTTGGAAAACTCTAGAATGCTCGAAAGACATAGGAAACTATGTTCATTTCCAAGTGAGCTTAGCATACACTGATTGGAAATCATATGACATTTTATGTAACATTAAAGACAATACACATTTAATCAATTGTTTTCAACAATTTTCCTTTTTGGCATTGATGGCAACACATGTCATAATATGATGAAAACTTAGAGTAAGAACAAAGTAAGGAACATATCTCTAGTTTGATTTGGAATCACATCCATGACAAATATCTCTATCAGTGTGAACTCCATTTTCCTTCACTTTCTCCCTCTACCAGCAAAAATCCATCTTCAACATCTTCTTTTGATAGAAAACTTTCCTTCTTTAATATCAGATTAAGTTCTGTCTCTTTGACATCGTTGCAAGTAATACAATTTCTATGAAATATATACTCTCCCTCTTTAGAAAATTTCTATGAGATATGACAAAAAACTTTCACTCTTTAACATCTCGTGCCAAAGAAAATATGCTGTGAATATCAATGTATCCCATGTACTGATTCATTTGCATGTACCCTTGTCAATACTGCATCAATTGACTCATCTTCAACATTCTCTAGTTGATACATCACTAAACTACATTTAGTGAGCTCTAGCTACAAAAATGCATCCTTAGCAATGTGCTTGGTTTTTGTATGCATCATAGGATTCTTTGATATATTAAGTGCATTGGTGTTATCACAGAAGATAACTAATAGATCCTTGATCTCTACCTTAATACCTACCAACAATTGCTTGAACCAATTAAAATTGAAACAATTAATTTCTATTGCCACATATTGTGCCTCTGTTATGGACTGAGAAATATAATTCTTCTTCTTCTTTGTCCAAGACACTAGTCATTTACAAAGAAAGAATGCTCCACCATTGGTGCTCTTTCTATCATCAACACTTCCTACCCAATAAATATTTGTGAATGCTTTCAAATCCAAATTACCTCCTTTTTTGTACCATAATCTATAGTCTTTGGTACCTTTAGATACCTCATGATTCTCTTGATTTCTATAATGTGATTTTCTTTAGGATTTGCTAAGAATCTTGCCACCATACCAACTGCTAATGCAATATCAAGCCTTGTGTGCACTACATATTGCAATTTTCCAATCATTGATCTATATGTGGTTTGGTCTACCTCTTTAGAAACATCATTTTTAGAAAGCTTATGTCTAGTAGACATAGGTGTTCCAACTGATCTTGAATCTTCCATTCCAATCTTGTTTAGTATCTCCTTGATATATTTGGATTGAGTAATATAGAGTCCATCTTTCTTTTGCTAGATTTGTAATCCAACAAAGGATTTTATCCCTCCAAACATGGACATCTCAAATTATTTACTCATCTCTTTTGAAAATTCCTTGCATAAGTCATCATTTCCTGTAGATAAAGTATCATCCATAAAGATTTCTACCATAAGAATCTTCTTGTCTAGTCCTTCTTTGATATAAAGGCTACTATTATTATTTATTTTTTGAAAACCATTTTTTATCAAGTAGTTATGAAGTCTTTCATACCAAGCTCTGGGAGCTTGCTTGAGACTGTACAATTCTTTGTATAATTTGCATACCATACCCTTTTTTCTAGGATCCACAAAAACTTTAGGTTCTTCTATGTAGACTTCCTCTTCAAGAATTCCATTCAAGAATGCATATCCTACATCCATTCGATAAATTTTAAATCCTCTATGTGATACATATGCTAGTAACGTTCTAGCACCTTCTAATATTACAACAAGAGAAAAAGTTTCACCCTAATCAATACCTTCTTCTTGAGAATAACCTTTACAATCTAACCTTGCTTTGTTTCTCTAAACATTTCCATCTTCATTTAGCTTATTTCTAAAAACTCACTTTGTGCCAATTATATTTTTATCCCTAGGTCTAGGAACAAGGGTCCAAGTCTTATTCCTCTCTATCTATTTTATTTCTTCATTCATAACCTCAATCCAACTTTCATTATCCAAAGCATCTTTAACATTTCTAGGTTCAAATTTAGCAAGCAAACATGAACCTTTCAATTTTTTTCTTGTCATTGTTCGATCTGATTTTTCTCCTATGTTCTAATCAAGTGTATGGTACCTTCTAACATATCTTGCTAACATAAGAACTTTATATTTAGAACATGTTCCACTAAACTTTTCACTATCTTCTATATCAAGCTTAGATCCAACTGTATATGACTCGATTCCATTAGACTCAATTTTCTCTGGCACTAGCTTGTTAGCTTCTAACTGTGGCTCGGGTCCTTCAGACTATGAATTGAGTTGTACTAGTTGCAACTCGATAGATTTTGGAGATTTTGGGGACTCAAGAGATGAGGCTTCCTAACTTCCAAATAGATTGGGAAATGTATTAGGTTCATAGTAAACAAACCTTTTGTAATATTTAAGTTCTTTGCTACTCTTCTCTTCACTCTTATCTAAAAACTCATCAATTCTCACATGTGCACTTTCTATGATCTTATGAGTGGAAAAATTCAAATATTTATGTGCTTTACTTCTGTAGGAGTATACTAGTAATATGCCTTCATCACCTTTGACATCAAATTTACCTTTCATAGATTCCTTCAAGATATAACATTTTCTACTAGATACTTTCAAGTAACTTACATTAGGTTAGTAGCCATATGATAGTTCATAAGGAGTCTGATTTGAGTCTTTCTTCAATTATAATTTGTTCAAGGTATGCATTTTAGTATTGATTTCTTCCTTCTAGTATTTTATTACAACATTCTTTTCTATCATCAAGGTTCTTAAACAATCCATGATGGATCCATTCCTTCTTCTATACCATTCTGCTTTGGTGTGCTAGGGGCTCATACTTTTATCTTAATTCCTATTTCAATGCATAATTCATGGAACTAATTGGAAATGAATTCATGACCAACTCCAACACTTCTTCTAAATGATAGTCCTTTCTCTTGAAACTAGTCTTTCCCATCTTTCCAGTTTGACAATTTTCGCATAGACCCATGTCAGGTTTCCTCAAACTAGGAATACCCCTCTCTCTTTTCTTCTTGCTTACCTTGATTAGATTATAAAAGTTCATATGACATAACCTTTTATGTCACAACCAACTCTCCTCTACTTGAGCCATAAAATATGAACTTTCACTAAGATCTAGGTATAATAAGTTACCTTTTGTTTGTTTTCTAGACCCAACCATATTTCCTTTTCCATCCAGTAGCTCTTCCTTCCCATTCATGAATTCTACCTTGAATCTAATTTTATTCAACCATGCCACACTCAGTAGATTACACTTTAGTCCTTCAACACAATAAGAATTATCACATCTAAGTTAGTTGGTTAGTGAGATACAACCTTTTCCCTTTATGAAACAAAGCTCATTGTTTCCAAATCTCATACTACCACCATCATAATGTTTCATGTGTTCAAAAATTATTTTATGACCATTTATATGATGTGAGAAACAACTATCAATAATCCATGTATCATTATTGCTAACATGAGAGATAAGTGCCATTTTATCTCCTTTATCATCAGGTTCATCTTTTACAACAATACATACCATTTCATCATCTTCATTGCTATCTGAATCTTTAGCCATAAAACAAGATTTCTTACCTTTGTCCTTGTAGTCCTTGAAATTCTTGAAATCCTTCTTTCCTTTGTACTTTTTGTGCTTCTTTTCATCTTTGTCTTCTCTATTTGGGCACCTTGTAGCAATGTGTCCAACTTCTTCATAAGAGAAACATACTAAAGGGATTTTAACTTTATACTTTCCTTTGCCTTTGGGATACCTTATTCCAAGAAATGTTTCAATGGCTTCAAGATCACTTTTAGATTGTTTTCTTTTAGATCTTTTAGCTTTCTTCTTGAGAAATACCTTGGCTTCAAATGCAAACTTAAGATTGCTAGAACTAGGAGTATAATTATCATAGTTATCTAGTTCAAATTCTATCAATCTTCCTACTAGAGCATCTAGATTTATATTATTATTTAGATCACATTTCATCTCTTGAATATCATGTACTCTAATTACATATATATATATAAAGAAGGGTTTTGAGTACCTTGCTTACAACTATTTTTTCATCAATGTCTCCTCTAGATGCTTTGATTATACTCACACTTTCTCTAATTTGCTCAATATTTTTTTTAATGTTTTCATCCTCTCTCATCTTGATTTTATCAAACTGGCCTCTCAAGATTTTTTCCTTGGCTCTTTTTATATTGTTATCACCTCCATATATATCTTTCAGTTTGGTCCACATTTAATGAGTTTTTGACCTCATCAAATTCAACATAGTTAAGAGTTGATGCTATATCAATCATCATGATATTATGAAATTTCTTTTCAAAAATGTCTTCCATATTCATTGTACTAGTAGGAGCTTTGTATGCATTGTTTAAGTATTTCAAATATGAATCACTAATGGTTGATAGATGCAACTTCATAAGGTCTTTCCATGTTGCAAAGTTGTCTTTGTTCAACTTGGGAATCTCTCTTTTGTAAGACATCTTGATCTTTAACTTAGGTCCTTGAAACCTTCTCTGAAAGCACAAAAAGATTTGACACCAATTGTTGGAAATATAAGAGAAGTAGCTAATAGGGGAGGGGTGAATAAGTCACCACAATGTTCATAGCCTAGTCAGCCATTGCATTGGATTCTTGATAATTATGAGTGATGACACAATCTAGAAAGGAATTAATTAAATTCATAGCCTTGCAAATAATATTATGGATGGTCCAAGAGAGGTTAATAACTTTATTAAGACAATTCATAATATTAAGGGAATTCCAAATTCATACTCTTGGAAAATAAAAGACCATAGAGAGCCACACTAGCTTCCACCACATGATTGGTTTGATACCCAATAGGAATATCCATAACCCCCAAACTATCTCCATTTTCATTCCTCATAGTAATACCACAACCAAAAATCCATCGATTTCCTTTCAAGGTCCCAACAAAGTTAATCTTATACCATCCCTGAGGTCGACAATCCTGCTTAGCCATATTTATAAGGCTACTATCATGCTAAGAGAATTTGATCCACTATAAGTTTCAGCTCTAAATCACTTTAGCTTCCTAGTCATCTTAAGGCACTTGACCTTATCTAGTTATCCTAATATTCTCAATTACCATGTGTTTAATGTTATGAAATATATGATTGGAAGAAGTCTCATTGCCCTTGAAACCCATATCATTTCTTTCCTTCTAAATACACCAACATACATATGGAAGGATGAAATACCATAAATTAGTAAGAAAAAAATTGTGAGAAGGAGACTTCCAAGCTAAGAATAGATCTTGAATACTAAGGGGAAAGACCCAAACCACATACAAAAGTCTACAAATCTTCTCCCATAACCTTCTTGTGTAAGAGTAATTAATGGTCAAATGTTAACAAATTCTTCCTCTTCCTTTCAAATATAACACTTGCTAACTATTAGAAACAATAGTCCATAAAGATAACTGGGTGGGTGGGGCAGGGGGGAATCAATTATCCAATAATTAAAACATTTATCTTCTTTAAAAAAATTTAACCATTCAACCAACATAATAAAAAACCATAATAAAATGCTTATATAAAATTACACCATATATGTTGACTAGGGAAACCCTTGATCAGAGGGAAAACCCCGATGAGAATAATGCCCACAAGATGATGTATTAATATAAATATTCCTTGTTATAGGATGGACCCTGCTAGGAGTCTATTACAACATTTGGTACAATGAGTCCCTATTAAGAGACTTTGAATCCCTATTAGGAGATTCCAACCCTATTAGGAGTTGTGCCAACCCTGTTAGAAGTTGTGGTACAAAGTATGCAAGAAGAGCCAGCTGCCCAAACATATAATTTCAACTACAAGAAGATCTCACCGCTCAAATAAGTAATTTACTACTATCTTCCTCTTCCCTTTTCTCTTTCTTCTATCATATCAGCTAGACTAATCAATGTCAGACCTTGTATACTAGGTAAAAAACCTTGAATCCAAATACCAAACCTCAAATCACTCAATAAAATCTCAGCAATGAAGTTTCCTTCACTTTTGCACTGCTCTTCTCAACTTTTAATTCTGCACTCTCTGCTATTTCTCGAACATTCACGTTCACATCATGAAATCTATCATGATAAAGGAAAATGTCCTTCCTTTATATTGAATCCATAAAAAAATTCTCTGAGTTAGGTTTTTGTCCTTCTCTATTAATTATTATAGGACCACATTAATAACATGTTACACTTAGTGATAACATTAATCTTCTAGCTTGCAACTTGAATAACTCTCCATACATGCAATATTATGATGAGTGAGCTTAGGCATGTCATTAATAACATGTCTTCTCCATGTCTTTAACCTTTATCCTCAAGATATCAACTCTACTAAGAGCTATAACAAGTTTACTAGAACATGCCTCTGTAAACTCTATCTTAGAATAGACATCACAAAATCTTACATATTTTCTTGTAGACTTATCCTTTCTTCTTTGAATGTTAACTGCATATACTAGATGCTTAAAATTATCTCCCATAACCTTGGGTGGTTATAATTATCAACTAGCCATCCATTCTAACTTGATCTTTCCATAGATATTAAAAAAAATAGCTATGTTGAGATCAATGACAAACTCAGTTATGAATGTAACATATCATCATAGTAGTACTCCCCCATAGGATTATTATTAGCATTCATGCTTCCAATCAATCTTCCAAAAATCTCCCCCTCTGACATTGATGGCAACATAGATGAAAAACATCTAGTTCCAAGAATACCTACAAAAGACTGTTCATCTTCAAATCCTCTTCACCAATCATTCCATTGACATACCTCAATGTGCTCTATACCAAATTGTTATTCTTCATATGGTGCTTATGTCAATCATCTTCCTTAACATAATATTTTTTATGCCAAACTTCTCCCCCATTGATATCAATGTCAAAGGTAACCAACTCTACTGCATCACACTCTGTAACAACTGATAATTACTAGCTTAAGTGTCAAAAGACACTATTCAAAACAATATCAACAAGAGACCTAGATGACTCTATCCATAAAAAATACTCCTCCATTTAGGAAGCATCAACATTCAGTCCAGAAAAAAATGGTGCTCTATTACATTGGAGTGATGCACTCCTTGATCTTCTACTCTGATGTAGGAAGGGACATAACCCGAAGCAAACCTTGCAAATACTCAAATGTCTCTTTGGGAAGAGGCTTGATGAATATATCTACAATCTTCTCTTTAGTTCTCACATACTCCAATGTAATTTCCTTTTCTACATATTTTTCTCTCAACATGTGATACTTAATACAAATTTTCTTAGTATTAGAATGCAATACTAGATTCTTAGACATATTTACCATGCTTGTGTTGTCACAATGTATAACAACAGGTTCACTAATTTCTATCCTTATATCCTTCAACATCTACTTCATCCAAATGATTTGATTGCAATTATTTGCTACTACAACATACTCTACTTTTATTATACTTTGAGATGTACAATCCTACTTCTTGCTTAACTAAGAAACCAATCTTCCTCCAAGAAAGAAAGCTCCTCCACTGGTGCTCTTTCTGTCATCCATACTGCTTGCCCAATCTAAATTAGTATAAGCACTTAGACTGAAATCATTAGATTTTTCATACCACAATCTATACTCTGATGTTCCCTTCAGATATCTAAATATCCTTTTCATTGCTGCATAAAGTGTGTCTCTAAGATCAGTTTGGAATCTTGGAACAATTCCAACTGAATTTGCTATATTTGGCCTTGTATGAGTCAGATATTGCAATCCTTCGATCAAAGATCTACTCTTTTTCTCAACAAAGGTATCTCATCCTTTATAGATAACTTGTATCCAATTACCATAGGTGTTCCAATGGGTTTTCATATTTCAAAACAAAACCTTTTCAGTCAATCTTTCAAGTTCTATGTTTGAGAAATAAAGATTCCTTCTTTATTCTGTACAATCTGCAATCCTAAGAAATATCTCATCTCTCCTATCATAGTCATTTCAAATTATTTCTTCATTTCCTTTGCAAATTTTTTATTTTCTTCATCATTTCCTCAAAATATGATATCATCAACAAATATTACTAAAATCATCAAACCATCATCAGTTTCTTTCTAATATAGATTACTATCTACCATACCTTTGCTATATCCAGGCTTTGTCAAATGCTTGTCCAAACTTGCATATCAGGTTCTTGGTGCTTGCTTCAATCCATACAATGCTTTCCTTAGTATTCATACTATGTGCTTGTCATCTATCAAAATACATCCTTCATGATGCTCAATGTATACCTCTTCTTCAAGTTCTCCATTCAAGAATGCTAACTTGACATCCATCTAATATAATTTGAATTTCTTTCGTGTTGTATAGGCTAAGAATAATCTTATTGCTTCTATTCTAGCCACTAGAGCATATGTCTCCTTATAATCTATTACTTCTTGTTATGAGTAACCTTTACATACACATATTGCCTTGTTTCTTACAACTTCTCCTTCGTCATTCATCTTGTTCCTGAATACCCATCTAGTTTCTATCACATTCTTGTCTGCTAGTTTGTGGACCAATTCCCATGTCTCATTCTTTTCCATCTGATCCAATTCTTCTTTCATAGCTTGTTTACAATAATTATCTTTACATGCTTCATCTACATTATTGAGCTTTAATGACACCTTTTTCTTTTCTTCTGATGATCTATTTAGATGGGTGATTCTTTATCATGTTCTTTCTACAAGTAGGAGTTGCTATCTCAACTATTGGCTCTACTAATGGTTCTAAGATTTGTTCCTACCTTGGCTCTCCTTCACTCTAAAAATCATTTTTAGTCTCAAGAAATACCTCATCATTCTTTGGCTTGGTAGCAACATCATCATTTGCATCATAATCAACTACTTTCTCTTGTATCCTTAATTTCTCATCAATTCTCACATTTTCACTTTTCATAATAGTCTCCAAAACTATTTTTTTGATACTTTCTCTTCATTAACCAATCTAGATCCATTAATACTATCTTTCAAGGATCTTTCCATATTTTCTCTTCATTAACCAATCTAGATCCATTAATGCTATCTTTCAAGGATCTTTCCATACTTACTCTAAATTCTTCAACTTTATCAAAGAGTAGAGTCTTTCTAGCTTCTCTCAATCTCTTAGGAAATTTACTCAAAAAATGACAAAATTCTTTACATGTGCAAATTTTTTTTTTTTTTCATACCTTTGGGTTCTATCTTTGTAGGTAGATCAATACCTTCCTTTATATTTATGTCTTCTTCTGATCTGGATCTAACTTTGGTTGTGCTACTATTCCCTTGTATACAAAAAAAGGATTGTAGATTTGTAAACTCAATACTCTTCTCTTTACATAAACAACTCACCAAGAATTTTGTCCATAAATTGGGTGTTAAAATTTCTTCTATCAGATGTAGGACTATCTTCTCTGAACATGTTCAGTATGGATCTCCCAAATTTTTTAAACTTTATCTTCATGGACCTGATGCTCTGATACCAATTGCTAGAAACAATAGTCCACTAAGATAATTGAGAGGGGTGGTGGTTGTTTGGGGGGGGGGGGGGGGGGGTGAATAATTTATCCAAAAATGAAAACATTTATCTTCTTTAAAAAAACTAAACCATTCAACCAAAGTAAACAACAACCATAATTAAATGCTCATAGACAATTACACTAGATATCTTGACTAGGGAAACCCTTGACTAGAGGGAAATCCCCAGTAGGAATGGTGCCCAAAAGATAATGTAATAATATAAATATTCCTTATTAGAGGATGGACTATGTTAGGAGTCTATTAAAAAATTTAATACAATGAGTCCCCGTTAGGAGTTGTGGTACGATGTATGCAAGAAGAGCCCACTGCCCAAACATGCAATTTCAACTACAAGAAGAGCTCACTGCTCAAACAAGTAATTTACTATTATCTTTGTCTCTCCTTTTCTCTTTCCTCCAGCCTATCAATCACACCAATCATTCTTAGACCTTTTAGACCAACTCATGAAACTTGGATCCAAATACCAAACCTTAGATCACTCAACAAAACCTTGGAAATGAAGTTTCCTTCACTTCCACACTGCTTGGCCCAACTTTGCATTCCACACTCTTTGTTTCTTCTCAAAAATTTACATTCACATCATCAAATCTATTATGATAAAGGAAAATTTCCTTCTTTTATATCAAGTCTATAAAAATATTCTCTGAGTTGGCTATTAGTCCTTCTCAATTAATTATTATAGGACCACATTAATATTCTTCCTTGCAACTTGAATAACTTTCCATACACACAATATTATGATGAGGAATATTAGACACATCATCACCAATATGTCTTCTCCATGTCCTTAATCTTGATCCTCAAGAAATCAACTCTACTAAGAGATATAACATGTTTACTAGAAGATGCCTCTATAAACTCTATCTCAGAATAGATATCACCAAAAATTACATAACTTCTTCTAGACTTATCCTTTCTCCTTCCAATGCTAACTATGTATAAAAAATATTCAAAAGTATCTCCCATAACCTTGGATGGTTATAATACTCGACTAGTTGTCTGTACCAACTTTATCTTTCTGTTGTTCTTATGTCAGATACTACAAAAAATTGCTATGTTGATACCAATGCCAAACTCAGTCATGAATGTAACATATCATAATAGTAGTACTCCCCCATAGGAATATCATCAGTATTCATGCTTCCAATCAATCTTCCCAATCTTCCAACACTAACAGGACACATACATTTCTTCATTAAATTGTCAATAGTAAGGATTTTATCTTGCAATAAGATCCAAAAAAAAATCTTAATTTTGGGTGTTAAGCCTTTTAACCAAGCTTTAGCCCAACAAAATGTGTGATAGTCTTCAAAAGAATTACCATACAAAGATGAAACATAAAACTTTCCATTTGGATTATATTTCCAAATTAAAGTATCCTCCTCATGAACTAAAAAGACAACATTCAATATTTTGTTAAGATAATTAAGACCCTCATCCACTCTAGATAGGTTCACCCATTTATCTTATTCACAATAATTAGCAACCAAAATCCCAAAGATAGTCTTGAATTGATCTATGTACCCATTCCACTTTTGATCATAACACAAAGCATTATCAATAATTAAAATGTATTCCAAAAAATGAAGAGTCTTTCCATTTCCAACTTTCCATCCAACCTCTTTATTAATAATCTACCTTTTTTTTCTGAGCTTGCTTAAAAATCATAGAACCCCCTTGAGTATCCTTACTACCAAGAAAAAGATTGAAGCCATGATTCTCCTTGTTATATTTACCATTACATATATCTTTCCATTCCCCATCTTCATTATATAATCTCCATATAAGGTTAGAAATAAAAAAATTATTCATGTTGTTAATCTTTCTTAGACCCAACACACCTTTTTTAATGGGATACAAACCTTATCCCAATATATGAAGCCAAGTCTTTTCTTCTTTTCCATACCAATCCATAAGAATTTTTTCTAAATTCTTTTGATGGTAGAAGCATACTTCCTAGGTATCTTAAAAACACTCAAATTATATAAAGGCATATTCTGTAAAGTTGATTTCAGAACCATGACCTTTCACCCTAGCTAAGTTTGAGTGAAATTGTTTTATAATGGAATTCTAGAAGGAATTAGGTATGTCTAGACAAAGAGATAACCTAAGATAAGACCCTAGAAGGTTGTCAACCTCACAACCCATAATTATTTTAATTTTGTTTTGTCTATTCTCATTAACATTAATGAAATAGATCAAACTTTTGTTCTATTTAATAATAAGTCTTGTAGCCTGTCCATAATCCTTACGGGCCTTTTCTATATTTCTTGAATTTTTGACTAAGGCTTATTCCATCACAATCAAATCATCCATAAATTGTTTATGGGAATGAGTCAAATCCTTTGAAGAAGGTCTTAAACCCACAAAATCCCCCTTTTGAACTATTTTTGTCATAAATCTATCTAAACATTCAACCATGAGGATGAATAGAATAGGAGATAATAGATCCCCTTGTCCAAGTCCATGAGAAGCCTAGAAGAGAGGGGTTAGAGAGCCATTAACAAGAACATAAATGGTGCTAGAGGAAACCAACATATGCACCAACTCAAAAAATCCATTGCTAAACCCAAAAGCTTCCAAATCGCACTTTAAAAAGTCCTAGTCCACCCTATCATAAGCCATGGATAAATCCAACTTTAATATTAACCCATATTTATTTGATTTGGTGAGGGAGTGAATATTTTCATGCATCAAAATAATAGAATCCAAAATATGCCTACCAGGAACAAACCCATTCTATTGTCTAAAAATTAGATTAGGTAATAAAGACAAAATCTTGAGAGTTAGAACTTTAGAGATGATCTTATAAAATGAATTGTAGATACTAATAGGTTTAAATTTTTCCATGTTATTAGCCCCCAAACTTTTTGGTATCAAAGACAAAAAGTACCTTTCATCTCTTTAAGAAGTTTCCTAGAACCAAAGAATTCTTTAACTCCATTAAACACATCCTTTTGAATGATATTCCAGTATGTTTGAAAGAAGAGGAAGGGTAAACCATTTAGAAAATGAGCCTTGTCTCCCTCAAAGGAAAAAATAACCATAGTAATTTAAGCATTGGAAGGGATGGCCATGAGGTTTTTGTTCTAGATATCAAATAGACAATTTGGAATACACTTTAGAAACTCCTGCTATTTTTCCTTATCTAGATTCTGTTCTCTCTCTCTAGTAAACCACTAAAAAAATTCATGACTTCCCTTTTGATAGCCTCATGTTCATTTCTAAAAAAAACATAAACATTTAATCAAGAAATTTTGTTAGTCATTCGATGTTTCAAAGTTGTCACATGAAAAAAATTTGTGTTCTTATCCCCTTCTTTGATATACACTTTTCTAGAGCACTACCTCCAATACATCTCCTTGGTAATAATATCATGTAACTCAATGAATTTCATATCCTCCTCATCCCTAGTCACATTCTCATAACCCTCAGACTGAATGCTATCCTGAATCTTTTTCAATTCCTCCAAAGTCTTACTTTTGTTATCAAAGATATCCCCTATAGTTTCCCTGTTCCATCTTTTAATATTATCTTGAATATTTTTCATATTTTTAGCAACTTTAAAAATTTTTGTGCCCTCAACATGAATCCCCCACCAATCCTAAATAAGATTTTCCAGCCAAAGATGTAGAATCCACATCTTCTCAAAGAGAGAAGGATAGTGCTTTTTGATAGTGACCAGGTTAGCCAAAAGAAAAATAGAATAATGATCAGAGCCCATTCTCATATGAGAAGATCAAGAACATTTTTAACTTTGAAACCATTTATTAGTAACGTCGATGCTTAAAATTGCCGCAAACGCTATATTAATTTAGTTAATATTTTCTTTGACATTATAATTAATTATATTTTTCATATTCTTCTACTTATTTTATTAAATTTATTTAATTAAATAGGTTCATTTTCCTAATGTATTTAAATTTAATTTAAATATATTCCATGTAATGTATTAAATTTATTTAATGCATAGTGCTCCATAAATCCCCTTTTAAATAAATATCAATTTAATTAATTCCGTCCACTTTATTAAATTATTTAATCCTATGATTAAGTTAAAACCTATTTTATTTAATCCTAATCCCATCCTAAAATCTAGTCTACACCCATCACTCTCATTCTTCTAAGCCTATCCATTACTTAATCCAACTTAATTAATCCTAAACACCTTTTAAAACACATTTTAGTCCCTAAGTGTTTTCTCACACATGTGTGAGCAACTCAAGATCCAAGAAATCTTCCATTTCTTCATTCTATCCAAAAAGTCTTACACCCTTACACACTTGTCCTCCTTTCCTTTCTCTAAGGTTTCTCACACATGTGTAAGAAAACCTTGAGCCACCCCTTTCACCAAAAAGGCTTATGTTGACCTTTGCATGGATTATCTCCTTAGCCCATGTGTCTCCCTTGTGGCACTTATGTGGATGCCACATAGATGCCACCTCCCCAAGGCCTCTCTCAAACCTATAAATAGAGTCCTTGTCTCAAGCATTTCTCATCTCTGTCATTTTTTATTGTTATCATGCTAGTATAGTTCTAGAGCTCTTAAGTTGTTTTATGCATTTTGCTAACCCTTGGTAGTTGCTAGTTCATTTTCATTTGCATTGTTAACTTAGTTTAACTTCTTGCATCCATATTCAACTTTCTTGAATGCTTTGAACATGGTTGTATCTATAACTATTGTTTGAATCACTCTCTTCATATCTAGTTAATTTCACACATTTTTCATTTTATTTCAATCATATTGGGATTCAATAGTTGTATTTGGGAGAGAACATTCACATCTCACAATCTAGACCACACCAACAAGAACTCTTATGGGTGCCCTTGTTGATCTACTTTGAGGTTGCATGAGGATTGTTTCTTTTTGGTTGCATTAAGTTATAAAACTCAAGAATACAGTTAGTTGTATTTTTCTTTACTTTAAATCTTTGATATACATGTGCAATTATCTTTTCTTTTTTATGTGTGCTCCTGATAGGTTAGGTTTTCTTACATACAACTAATAAGGGCTCTATAAAGTATAACTTGGATTAGGTCCTTACCCAACCTTTTATTGGTCCAAGTAAAATCCACACCTTGCAAGTCCATATCATGTAGTAAATGATAATCAACAAACTCAATTATATCCATAATGCTATCCAGATTGGTTTGAGTACTCCCCATCTTCTCATTCTCTTTCAATGGTGTATTAAAATCACACATAATGACCCAGTCTTCATCCAAAAAGTTCTTTCTTTGATTACAAAGTTCAACCCAAAGTGCTTTCCTACCCCATTTAGTATTAGGTGCATAAACATTATCTTGCACCCAAGAAGTGCCATCCTTACCATTAGAGAATCTAATATTTAATCATATTCCTATTTTGTGAAATAAGTTCCCCATGAATATTATAATCATTCCATAGAAAAAAATACATCCCAAGGCCCCATCAACATCACCATCTAAAATCTTACCATTTTAAAACAAAAATAGACTTTCAACTCTATCTTTAGGCATCTTAGTTTCCTGTAGAAGAACAATATCTAGGTTATTATCTCTAATCATGTTCCTAAGCATTGCTTGTTTATGCGGATTATTCAATCCTCTTATATTCCATGAAATAATCTCCATTTCTTATGGAATGTTTTTGATTCTAAGATAGTTTTTTGTCTACCATCTGGTATACTTTTGTTGCTTTCCAAAATTCTTTTCATTATGATTTGTGGGTCTCTCTAAAGGGATAGGGGTTTGACCAACATCCCCAATTTTGCTACCTTTCCCTCTTGATAGGGATACAACCCCAACTTTGTCACACTATAGATCCACTATTTTGTTATAATTTCCTAATGGAGGTAGTGAGTGAGATAAATCCCTTGATAATTTACTCCTTGTTGGACTATTTAGCAAGGAGTTTTCTTTATTCTTTTTAAAGTCGATCTCCTCCTTTTTGTTAGCTCTATTTTTCTTCTGAGATTCCACGCCTGTCTAATCTGCTCCAATACCTTCTTCCTCATCCATAAAAGCTCTTGAGTTATCATCTGCATCCCCCCACTTAGGTGAGATGTCCTTTAAAGGTCCCTTGCCTATGAGGAGAACACCTTCTATCCATGGAACCTAACCCTAGAGTAACACAACCCTGTGCCTCTTGATAAGCTAAATTCATACTATTAGAAATATTCTTGCTACAATCACCTAAAATTTCAAGTTCTAAGGTCTCCTTAGCCTCAACTACTACCAATCTTATCTTCCTCTAGGATATCCTCAATCTCTAGATTATTAATGGTATTATCTGCCTCCTTTTCTAGCATCACCTTCTTATTAATATTACCCCAATGGATAGCCTTTACTTGAGGAAAAAAAAATCCTCTTTTTTTTGCTTCACAACTTAATTTTTTCCCATGACCTTAGCATCCCTAGAGCCTTTTTGAACACATATTTTGAAAAATAAATCAAAATAATGACCTTAGAAGGGCATTTCTTCTCCCAGTGACTCAATTTTTTTACAATGGAAACAAGAAAAAGGGATGGACTCATATTCAATCTTCTGCTACCAGACTCCCAATTTAGATCTAAGTGAACTATCTTTTGGCATATCAAACCCTTGAATGAAACCCGCACAAACTCTATTATAAGTTAGCCTTCTTCTTGAAATTATCACTAGGTTTATGGATTAGAGTTCTCCAAACGTATTAGCTATTCCTTAGAAAAGATCTTCAACCCATAATTCAAGAGGCAAACAAGGAAGTTTGATCCAGACAAGGGCTTCAACAACCAATTCATCCTAGGATTTAAGGTTTGGGGACCATCTTTGTAATAGCATCGTATGCTTACCCATAACCCATGGTCCATTGCATAAAATGTCTCTTCTATCTTCATCAAAAAAGAAATAGAAGGATAAGAATCCTTTTGGCATTTGAACAATATCAACTTGTCCCTTCAAAGGAATTTCCTTTTAACACAAGCTCTAACAATCTCAATATTCATTCTAGCTCCCAAGAACTTCCCTACAAGGGTGTGATCCATTATAGAGATATTCTTATCTATGATTTGGTCTAGGATTTACAAGATAAACAAGCCTTGCTCAGAAATAGAGACATTCTTGACTGGAGGAAAGGAAGAATTACCTGTTGGCATGATTCCAAACAAGCTTGACCACTTTATGGCAATAATATTGATAGCCACTATAGACTTGGGTCTCCCCAAATCCCTAGGTGCCTTATCTCCATCGGGTTCCTTCCCAACCTAACCTACATCTACAATGATCTCCCCTTGACCTCTCGTTGTACTATTCCTATACTAAAAGTTGTAGATAACTTAAATATCTACCATCTCTCTCATTCTTATGGTCTTATGAGCCCATTTGATCCTTCAAACATAATTTTGAAACAAACAATCAAGATCATACCTTTTCATTGTCTTCTCTAATAGACCTATACACAGAGGTCTATAAATTTTGAACCAAATCTGATTTTCTCAGCCTCACATTTGATTTTTGGAATAATTTTACCTTTAGCAACATATAAAAAAATGGGCATAATCAAACAATGGGTGTTGGAGATATGACCCTCGCACTGGGACTCTATTTTTTCAGATTTGAAACAATCATTCATTCCTTCTAGCAACTACCTCTTTCTTCATTAAGAAAATGTACCAACTACATGCATGGTTCCTCAACCTCTGGGATAGTATAATACATTTTTTTAACTTCATATTGGCCAACAATTATGCCTTATTTTAATGCAAAGACAATTAGAAAACTACATTGCTATATATCCTTAATTTCCTCAACAAGGGTTTTGAACAATTTTGATTTCAATAACAATATCTCTATAAAAAAAAAATCAAGTGCTTCTAAAGCCAAAACATGGAGGATTTGATGTTCCAATATTCCATATAAATAATCCTTAGAAAGAAATGTTAGCATGAATGCTGATGATACTACTTTGGGGAGAATCTAAAGCATTGGAGAGTATTGATGTGTTGCATTCATGACTATGTCTTTCATTGATGTCAACATAGCATGGTTTCTATAAACATTGGCTGATTAGAAGACAAAGATCTCGATGGTATAGAAAATGGTCTAATTGTCCAGTCATGTGTAGTTATGTACATGTTTGACACAGTGTCCTGATGATGTGGTTAGGTGTGTAGAGTCTGAGTCAAAGATGTATGGAAGATGTACGTAATATACAAAGAGAAGTTCAAAGATAGACTATTGGAAAAGTAGTTCATAATGGTTGTTGGCTATCTTACATTTGAGATGTAATAAAGAGATGTCTAGTTAGGTAGTGACAGAGGACAGTCTACTAATGATGTTAGTGAGTGTGCAAACCTTAATATCGCATGTGTAGACTATGAGCCAACAATGCTATTGTAATTGTAATTAATTAATTATCTTATTTTAATTAATTTGAAAATCCTCAAGGCTGACTCAAGGAATTATTATGAAGATATGGTATAAAGGAAAGATGTTTTCCTTGATTGTAAAGTGTGTATCTATTTTTTTGTATGAAGTGAAAAGTGCAAAAAGGAGTAGAGTGTTTGAGGAATACATGTAGGTGATCTAAGGGATTATAGGAGAGTATTGACATGTTGTATTCATGATTGTTTTTTTCATTGATGTCAACATTGCATAGTTTCTGTAAAGACTAGTTGAGTAGTAGACATAGATCTTGATGGTATAGACAATGAGTTGATTTTCTGGTGATGCACAGTTATGGACATGTTCAAAATAGTATCCTGATAACATGGTTAGGTGCACATAGTCTAAGTTGAAGATGTAAAAAAGATGTAACTCATATAGAGAAAGAATTCCAAAGACAATGTATTGGGAAACTAGTTCTTGATGGTTGTTGACTATCTTCCATTTGAGATGTAATGAAGAGATGCACAGTCAAGCAGTGATAGAGGACAATTAGCTGATAACATCAAGAAGTGTGCAAGCCTTAGTATTGTACATGTGAAGCTTTTTATAGACTGTGAGCCAAAAATTCTATTATAATTATCATTAATTAATTATCTTATTTTAATAAATTGGAAGATCCTGAAGGCCATCTCAAGGAATTATTATGAAGATATCACATAAAGGAAAGATGGTTTCCTTGATTGTAAAGTGTGTATCCATTTTGTTGTATGAAGTACAAAGTGAAAAAATGAGTAGAGTGTTTGAGGAATGCATGTAAGAAATCTAAGGGATTATTGTTATGATTAACCTCAAACAGAAATAATAGTTACATGCAAATATAACCAATATTAGAAAATAGTAGATCACACATAAGAGAAAACAAGACACCAAGATTTAACGTGGTTCACCCAATCCTTGGGCTATGTCCACCAAGAGAAAGTGCAATATTATTATGATCCAGTGATTACAAGCTAATTACAATCCATAATCCCTTATAGCTCAATACTACTGCAAGAACCAATTTTTGCATCATACACATAATGAAAATCACTAGAACCGTAAGACCTTTTATACAAGCTTTTCGCTGCTTACAAAATTAGCGTTAGAATAATAGAAAAATAGTATTCAAGACCTTTTACAATATAAAGTCATTTTTGGCTTTCCCCAAAAACCCTTGTGGGGGCATTACTTGTCGACCCCACCCTATACTATGACAGGGAATGCACCTGGGACACTACCCCTTGACCCCATCTTGTGGGTGCTACTCCCAAACACCTGTAGAAATAATTTGGAGGGAAACTACACTGAATAAACCTCTAAGTTTAATTAGGCTCCACATCACAAAAAACTCCCACTTGGAGACTAATCAGACTCCACAATAATAACCTCCCACTTAGAGACTGATCATAGCACTACTAAATCTATAGCTCCCACTAGAATATTAAACCACCTTAGACTTTTCTATTTGTTTGGTTTGTTTAGTCTAGAAGACCAACTAAAACTAAAGAGGATTTCAACTTCTCCCTTGTCACTACCTTTGTAAACATATTTGCTAGATTACCATTTGTATGTATCTTCTCTAGCTCTAACTGTCCATCATCCAAAACTGACTGAATGAAATGGTACCGTGACTATATGTGTTTTGTCTTTGAATGGAGAGCTAAATTCTTTTTAAGATGAATGTCACTCTAGCTATCTGTGAATAAATAATTATCCCTCTGTGGGTTTTCCAATTCTTCCATGAAGAACTGAAGCCATATCATCTCATTGGATGCCTCTGTAACAACATACTTTATCTCTATAGTGGATAAAGCATTAACCTATTGTAATCGAGAAACCCAACACACTGCTGCTCCATCAATAGTAAATACATAGCCTATAACACTCCACATGGTATCAATATCCTCTGCTAAATATGAGTTAACATATCCCTAAAAAGTAGTATTAGAGCCCCCAAAGTATAAAAACTTATTGTATGTTCTTCTGATACATTTGAGAATCCATTTAACTACATTCCAATGCTCAGTTCCTAGATGACTCATATACTTGCTAAAAATGGCCACTACATGTCCAATATTTGGCCTAGGACATACCATAGCATACATTAAGCTTCCTATAGCTAAAACATAGGGTACCTTAGACATCTTGTCCTCCTCTTCTTGTGTCTTGAGACACATCTCCTTAGACAACTTCAAACGACTAGGTAAAGGTGTGCTGAGAGATTTAGCATTCTCCATAGATAAATGTTGCAACACCTTCTCAATATAATCAGCCTGAGATAATGTCAATTTTCTATTCTTCGTATATATACAAATCTTCATAACAAAGATTTGTTTTTCTACCTCCAAATCCTTCATAGCAAATATATGTGCTAACTTGTATTTTAACCCCTTAATATGATCCATGTTAGACCCAACTACAAGCATATCATCAACATATAAACATAACATAACATAGTTGTCATCATCTAACCTCTTAAAATAAACACAATGATCTGAATGACACCTACTATATCCATGCTCATGCATAAAATTCTCAAATTTCAGATACCATTGCTAAGGTACTTGCTTCAAGTCATATAAACTTTTGTTCAATCTGCACACTGAGTTCTCCTTACCTTTGACCACAAATACCTGTGGATGTGCCATATATATTTCTTCATCCAAATCATCATGAAGAAAGGCTACTTTAACATCAAGCTTCTCTAAATGAAAGTTTTCAGTGGCCACAATATTTAAAATAATGTGAATAGAAGTCATTTTAACAATATAAGAGAATATCTCATCAAAATCAATTCCTTCTTTCTATGCAAATCCTTTTACAAATAACTTGGCTTGAAATCATTTCTTACCTCCATCCTCTTCTTTTAACTTATAAACCCATTTATTCAACAAAGCCTTTTTAACCACAGGAAACTTGCATAAATCCCATTTCTTATTTTTTTAGCGAAGAGTCCATTTCTTCTTTCATTGTAGACTCCCATAGAAGCTTTGTATCCATCGACATAGCTTCTTCATAACTGTTGTCACAAAAGCTTGCACCCTTTTTCAAATTTTTTACCTAAGGACAACCTTGTAAAACATGAAAACAACCTCCAAGCTGTAGGACATGAACTATGAGGTTGAGTCTCTGAAGAAGGCCAACTTCCTTTACTATCAGGGTGCACCTAACTACTCTTGGAGAGGAAAAGGAAGAAGAAATGCATAGAAGCAAATCTACCTATTCTAACCTAAGGGGGGTGATGCAGCAAAAATAGAGTGTTCAAACCAATCTCTGCCCATACATGCACTATTGAACCATCATGACACCAAAAGATATACACATTCAAACTTGCTTTAATATAACAATCACATGTAGATAAGAAAAACCCAAATAATGACATAAGATAAGAGAGGATTCACTTATATACCATTCATAGGCCAAAAGAGATACAATCATGCAAGATTGCAGATATCTACAATACACCAATGAGATGAAAATAGTTCTTGCACTTCACATCAATGACTGAAGGAGATAAGAATGTCATACAATTCAGAGGCAAAGGGGATTTATAGTGAAATTGTAGAGCAATATCAAAGAAAAATAGAGAAGAGTCAACCTCAACAAAATCTACAAAAATTGGCTTTATAGCTTAGGCATAATTGAGATGTTCTCTAACTGAATTTACTCCACAACCATTGCCATTAAGTCTCTTTAGAGATCTGGAGAACATCTGATCTAGGCACAAAGTCAAATACAATGAAATATGATATTTTGTTGAATAGGGCCCTGACAGAAATGACACCATTAAACCATTCTGACCAAGTAGATGGATACACTAGGGTGGTGGAGTATTCTCCTACTATTTATTGGGTTTAGCATTCATTTGAGAGTGGTTGGAATTGATCATGAGGATCCAATCATGCAAGAAAGCTTGATTTCCTTTATTTTTGGCTCATTAGTTAGCAAAGTCAAAAGTCAACTAAATCTTGCAACCAAAATGGGTCATGCGGGCCAATAATTTCATTTAATTTTGCCACCCCATAAAGTCTCCACATGGTTGACCACATCCTCTCAATTAACTAAGCCACCTTCCCAACTTAACTGTGATGTCACATAATCGTCAGCCTTAACTATTAATTCCATAGCTAGGTCCATAAGGACATGTGTCCTTCAGGTGCTTTCTCACATTGTTTAATTACCTTACATCTTCATAATGCGAGAAAGTGTTGATCGTTGATCTCCGTAAGATCAATGATCATGAAATATCTTTATTATACTGTGCCTACTCTTAATACTTATGGGCCCACAAATTACTCAGCATACACCTCAGCATGACCTGGCCCCACCTGGCATCATCCTACAGCTTATGAAATCAACCTGACCTCACAAAGACATGCGACAGTGAGGTGCTTGCCTGCATTCCTTAACATCCTTACATCTTCATAATGTAGGGAAGCACCCATCGTAGATCTGTTTGCATTGGATGGTGGATCTTGCTACACAAATAGAGTATCACCTTTTCAAACCCACATGCTCTAACAAGTGCCACGATAGAGAATTCATTTATTACCTTCATAAGAATGGATGCATGATGTCATTATCAGCTATGTGTCATGAAAGGGCTTTCCCACATTAGGTAAAGGTAGTGCATTTTGAGAAAGTGGGAAAGTGCCCACTGTAGATCACGAAAGATTTGACAGTGAGGGAAATGTAGGCAAGCAGAAACATTAAAGTGCACAGTCTCTTAGAAACAAGGAAATACATTAAGGTTTTATTTCATTTATTTTCGCATTTCCATGGCATTTTGAATACTTAAATATGGAAAGTGACTTTTGGGTGGGCTCAAGAATTTGAATTGAATTTTTTTTGTAGGAGGCAAATATGGTTAACAATAACATTTAGGTTCGCCAGCATTAGTTAGTAAAATAGAGTACAAGGAAGGAGAAAATCATTCTGGTGGTCTCCTTATCCTTGTTGACCATTTAACATTCATTGGGGCATGTGGTATTTGTTTTTGTGGTTGTTGAAAATCATGAGGAACTACTAGAACATCAACTTTTGAAATATTAGCCAACACTACATAACCATTTTCTTTCTTCTCATGTTGCTGCAATAGATCTTTATACATCACTTTCTCATTGAATATGCATCCCCACTTCTTACAATTTTATGATTTTCAAAATCCCAAAGCCTATAACCAAATTCATTAATTCCATATCCAACAAATACACATTTCCTTAACTTAGCCTGTAGCTTGGTTCTATTTTTAGAATTTATATGAGCAAATGCTTCACAACTGAAGGTTTTGAGACAAGAATAACTCACCTTCTTGCCAGTTCATGCTTCCTCTTGAATAATGCAAACCAAAGGAGAAAAGGGACCTCTATTAATCAAATATATAATAGTATTGATAGCTTTCACACACATGTTTAAGGGAAACCCTACATGCAAGCTTATGCTTCTTGCACACTCCATTATAGTTTTGTTCATGTGTTCATCCACTCCATTTTCCCATGGAGTCCTTGGAATAGTTTTTTGTCTATGAATAACATTAGTGGAGAAATAATCTTCAAATTCATGACTACAATACTCACCACCACTATGAGATTTAAGACATTTTAATTTCTTTCCAGTCTCATTTTCAACCAAGCATTTCCATTTCTTAAAAGTTTTAAATGTATCATATTTATATCTAAGCAAATAAACTCATACTGTTCTACTTGCATCATCAATAAATGTAACATAATAATGATAGCCACCAAGATAAGATACCTGTGTTGGTCTCCATACATCTGTATGCACAAGCTCTAATCTCTCACTTCTCTTTTCCTTCCCAGTCTTCACAAAACTCACTCTCTTTTGTTTTCCATACACACAGCTTTCATAAAAATCCATATTGACACATTTTAGACCTGTTAAAACTTTCTTTGAATGAAGTTCTTTCATACCTTTCTCACTCATGTGCCCAAGTTTGAGATTCCACAATAGCTATTTATTTTCCTTGCTCAATTACAGTAATTGTTTCTAAATATTCATTTTTCTCTAAAACAATTAAAGTAGAAGGGACAATATAACCTATAGAAAGATATATAAGCTACCTAATTTCACACCTTTTTCTACTACAAGGGAACCTTTTGAAACCTTTCAACTTTTATCATTAAAAGTAACTACACAACCCTCATCACCGAGTTGCCCTATTGAAATTAAATTCCTACTCAGACTTGAAAAATGTCTTACCTCATGTAGTAGCCAATGATTCCCATTCTACAACTTAATATTAACTTTTCCTTTTCCAGCAATCTAACAAGATTCATTATTGCTCAAATAAACAAGCCCAATATCCCCTTAGATATAATCAATAAAATAACCTCTATGAGATGTAGCATGAAATGAAGCACCAAAATCTAAAACCCATGAATCATCAACACTTTCTAAAGACAAAAGCAAAGCATCCTCTTTAGATTTGTTACTTATCACATTTGTCTCTTTCCATTTTGGTTTATCGCCTTCATTATTCTTTCAAGTCCAAGAATCTTTCTGCTTATCCCCTATTTTACCATAGTACCAGCAATCTCTTAGTGCTGTAGATTGAGACCTCTTCCCCTTTGATTGTACTCTTGATTTCCCATGATTTCTAGAATTATTTCCTCTCTTAGTCATTCTACCTCTACTTTGTGCATTCAAAGCACTTCTTGATGTAGATCTGCCTAAGGATTTCTAATGAGTTTCCTCACTCAAAGTAACACCAATCACATCATCAAATTTAAGGGTATTAGATCCAGAAACAAAATTACTCACAACCATTACCAAGCCATTCCAGCTTTCAAGCAAAGAGCACAAAATTAAGGGAGCCCTAATTTCTTCATCAAAATTATTACCCACAAAAGATAACTTACTAGTAACAATATTAAACTCATTTAAATGATCTGCAATAGATCCATGTTCTACCATTTTCATATTAAATAAATGCTTAATGAGAAATACTTTATTTGAAGTGGAGGGCTTTTCATACAATTTTGCTAGGGTTTCCATCAACTCTTCCATCATGTTCATTTTTGTAATGTTAAATGTCACTGATGGTGCCAAGCATAATTGAATGCTTCCAAGTGCCTTTCTATCTAAAATCTCCTAGTCTTCATCTGACATAGTTCCTTATTTTTGATTTTCCTTCCAATGGCTTCCATAAATCATTTTGATAAAGATAGTCTTCCATTTGCATCTTCCATAACTGAAAGTTCTGCCATTAAACTTCTCCACCTTTAGCTTACCCTCATCTGCTAGATCTCCCTCTCAAGCATAAGATTTCCACTTAAGTATGAGATGTTGCATAGGATCGCTAAAAAAATGATGAAGGTCTGGCTAAAAAAAATTGGTGAGCATCTACCTATGATACCACTTGTTAGGATTAACCTCAGACAAAAATAATAGTTACATGAAAATATAGTTCCAATATTAGAAAATAGTAGATCGCACATAAGAGAGCACAAGACACAAAGATTCAACATGGTTCACCCAATCACTAGGCTACGTCCAACAACAAAAAGTTAAATATTATTATGATCTAGTGATTACAACCTAATTACAATTTGTAATCCCTTACAACTCAATACTGCTACAAGAACCAATTTTTGCATCACACACATAATGAAAATTCCTAACCCTAAGTCTTATTCTACAAGATTTTTGCTACTTACAAAATTATGGTTAGAATAATAGAAAATAAGTATCCAATGCCTTTTACCATAGTATCCAATGGTTAAAAAAATGATGAAGGTTTGGCTAAAAACAAATGGTGATCATCTATCTCTGAAACCACTTGTTAGGATTAACCTCAGACAAAAATAATAGTTACATGAAAATATAGTTCCAATATGAGAAAATAGTAGATCACACATAAGAAAACACAAGACAAAGATTTAACATGGTTCACCCAATCCCTAGGCTACATCCACCAACAACAAGTTGAATATTATTATGATTCAGTGATTACAACATAATTACAATTCGTAATCCCTTATAACTCAATATTGCTGCAAGAACTAATTTTTGCATCACACACATTATGAAAATTCGTAACCCTAAGTCTTATTATACAATATTTTTGCTACTTAAAAAATTATGGTTAGAATAATAGAAGATAAGTATCCAATGCCTTTTACAATATAACGTAATTGTGCACACCTAGGGCACTGCCCCTTGACCCCATCTTGGGGGTGCTACCACCAAACCCTTGTAGAAATAATTTGGAGGGAAACTATGCCAAATAAACCTCTGAGTCTAATTAGGCTCCACATCACAATAATTATTAGATACAATATTTGTGATATGGTTATAAGATCAAAAGGATATAAGACAAAGAAAAAGGAAGGAACAATACAATACCATTCTATTATTCTGCAAGGAATAATACAAAGTTCATTTGGATAGTGGGCTCATTGGTCTTTCCCATGAAGCTATTTGGTCAATGGGCCCAACTATCTTCCACAACTCCTAATAGGGTTGGAATATCCTAATGGGGATTAAAATTCTCCTAACAGGGTTTGTCCTCTAACAAGGAATATTTATATTAGTACATCATCTTGTGGGTACCATCTCAACTAGGGTTTTCCCTTTGATCAAGGTTATCCCTAGTTAACATATCTGGTGTTATTGTGTATGAGTATCTTGATGTAGTTTAAATTTATATTACTCATATGGTTAAGTTTGTTTAAGGTTGATAGTAGAGATAATAGTTGGATAATTGATTCACCACCCACCCCTCTCTTAGTTATATTAGTGGACTATATATTCTAACAATTTGTATCAAAGCTTCAAATCCTTGAAGGATAAGCTTAAAAAATTTGGAAGATCGATTCTGAATCATTTTAGAAAGGATAGTCCTATATTTGATGGGGCTAAATATGATAGTTGGAAGGAGAAGATGAAGACTTATCTTTTGTGTATGGGTAGAAGATATTGGATCTTGACAAAGAGTCAAAAGAAAATTGTTGAAGAAGAAAAGCTTTAAGGATGCAATGAAGAAGAGAGAGATCTATTCATGTGTAATATGAGAGCAAGATAAGATCTACTAAAAAATCTTCCAGAGAATAAATACGGTCAGGTAAAGTCACTTGAAACTTCTCATAAGATTTGGAAAGCTTTAGAATCTACTTTTGAAGGTGATGATAATGCAAAGATAATGAGATTACAAAATTGGATATGTGCATTTCACGATGCCAGAATGATGGAAGATGAATCTATAAGAAGTTTTATTGGTAAAATATTAGAAATGGTTGCAAGAATTTGGTCTCGTAGTGGAACCAATGAAGATGATGAAGTCATATGGAAGATCTTGAAAAGTTTGACATTACCATTCAAACTGATAGCTTAGATGATTTAGCTAGTAATGCCTTGCTCTAAGGATTTCACAAGGGAAACATTGCTTGGAAGATTAGAATCAACAAAACTAGATTTGAGATAGTCTGGAAAACTAGAAAGAGTCAAAACAACTTTCAGTGCCCTAAAAATTTGAGCTAATTTGATAAGGAGTGCAAGTACTCGTATAGATTTTGTTGGTAGCAGCAAAGTTGATGAAGACAAGAAGATTGAGGAAGGAATAGCCTTCTAGTAAGAAGAGAAAAAGGTGGTAAGAAAATATTAAAATGTTGGACTTTTAATGAATTTGACCATTATGCATCTAAATGTGCTAAAAGAGAGAAAAATTGTAAGGGAAAGTTTGACGCTAAAATAGATAGAGATAGAAATTGTCTGTATGTAAGGTAAGATGAAGAATATGATGAGAAAGGTTAAAGTGAAAGTGATGATGAATTAGGATTTGTGGCTATCAAGGAAGATGATCTTGATAGAGAAATTAGAGAAGAAAGAGCTCTAATTACCCAAGTGGAAAAGAAGATTGATTGGATAATTGCTAGTGGTTGTTCACATCACATGACTTGTTATATGAATAAGTTTTTTAAGTTCAAGAATCATGATGGAGGTATTGTTAGAGCTGGTAACAATGCAGCCTATCATATAACATGAATTGGATCCATTACTCTTGATGGGAAAACTAACACTGATGATGTCTATTTTACTGATGGATTGAAGCATAACTTTTTGAGTGTTGGATAGTTGGTGGACAGGGGTTATCTATTAAAAGTTCATTGAGAAAACCTACACTATCAAAGATAGAGATGGTAAGATGATTAGAACTATCACTAGAACCAGATGTAGTGTAATTTAGTTTAATCCTTTGAAATGACATGTTTGGTAGCTAAAGTGAATAATAGTTGGTCGTGGCATAGAATATTTGTTCACAAATGCATTGGTAATATTGTGAAGCTTAGTAGCACTTTTGTAGTTAGAGACCTGCCTAATATTTAAGCCTACTAATGTTGTGTGTAAGGAATGTATTTTGGCTAAGTAGAAGAAAAAATCATTCCCTAGGAAGAAGTTCACTACCATAGAGAAGCTAGAGATTATTCACATAGATTTGAGTGGTCCTTCCAGAACAAGAGGATTCTATGGTGAAAGGTATTTTATGATTTTTGTTAATGATTTCACTAGAATGATGTGGGTATCATTTCTTAAAGAAAAATCTAAAGCTTTTGAGAAGTTTAAGATATTTAAGAATAGAGTTGAGAATGAATTTGGTGTTAAGATAAGTGTTTGAGATTTGATAGAGGAGGACAATTCACTTCTAGAGAATTTAACATATTTTGTGAAAATAATGGAATCAAAAGACAACTATTTGCACCTAGAACACTTGAGCAAAATGGGATTTTTGAAAAAATAAATAAGTCTATAGTAGAAGAAGAAAGAGAGATGTTGTTTGAGGCTGATGTTTTAAGACATTCTAGAGATAAGTAGTTAATACATTAGTATATACACTAAACAAAGTACAGAGTAGAAAAGGTATGGCCAAGACACCTTATGAACAATAGTTTGGACATTCACCATCATTCAAGTATTTCATAATATTTGGGAGAAAATGTTAAATTAAGAGAGATGATGACATTGACAATTTTGATCCAAGAAGTGATGAATGTATGTTTCTTGGCTATTCATTGAAAAGAAAGGCTTATAGATGTTTCAACTATAGAACTAAGAAAATAGTTGAATGGTTGAAATGTAAGGATTGATGGAAAGTTTGGAACTAAAGAAAATATGATTGATTATAATTCAGAATAACTCTAGATTTAATAGACATAATGCTAAAGTTTTCTTTAAGACTAATGATGAATTGCAAAATGATGTGCTACCTTTTGAACATAGAGGAGAACAAAATTCTAAACCTAGAGAGGAGATAAGAGATTAGATACCAACTTCTATCCCTAAAATGAATTTGACAAAGAATCACCCTCTTGAGAAGATAATTGGAAGTAAAGACAAATGAGTGATGATAAGGAATAGAGTAAATGAGGAGATATGTTAGATATCTCAAGTTAAAGCTAAAAGTGTAGATGAAGGAAGAATTGAATCAAATAGTGAAGAATGATACATGGGAGTTAGTTCCTAGAAAAAAAGCCAAGAATGTGATAGGAACCAAGTGGGTATGCAGAAACAAGATGGATGAGCAAGGTGAAGTTGTGAGGAAAAAACTAGACTTGTATTCAAGGTTTATTCACAATAAAAAAACATAGATTATCAAGAAACATATGCACCTATAGCTAGAATGAAAGAAGTAATGAAGTTCCTTGCTAATGCAATGAACAAGAAGTTCAAGGTTTACTAGATTGATACTAAATCAACCTTTTTGACTAGAGAACTTGAAGAAGAGGTTTATATTGAGTAGCTTGAAGGTTCTCCTTTATTAGAAGATAAAGACATGGTATGTAGGTTGAAGAAAGGAATTTATGGTCTAAATCAAGCATTGAGAACCTAGTATGTGAGGTTGGGTAGTTATTTGGAAAATCTTGTATTTGCTAAAGTTACGACAGATAGTTTCTTGTATTTGAAAGAAGTTGAAAATGGTTTGCTGATTATTGTAATATTTATTGATGACATCATATTTGGATGTAATGATGAAGCTAGTGATAAGTTTTATAAAAAGATGAAGAATAAATCTAAAATGAGCATGATAGGAGAAATGAAGTTTTTCCTAAGATTGTAGATTTTGTAGAATAACGATGGTATATTCATTTCACAAGCTAAGTACCTGAAAGATTTATTGAAAAGGTTTAGTTTGGAAAGCTATAAACCTGTTGGTACACCCATAATAACTAGTCACAAGTTATCCAACAAAGATGAGACAACTGCAATAGAGGAGAAGAAGTACATATCCATGATTGGAGGTTTGTAGTATCTGACTCACACTAGACCAGATAGAGAAAATGCAATTGCGATTGTAGCTAGATTTGAAGCTAATCCTAAGGAATATCATTTTCCATTAGTAAAGATAATATTTAGATATTTGGAAGGGACATTTGACTATGGTATTTGATATGGTGGATTGAGTAATTTCACTCTCTGTGCATATACTAATGTAGATTGGGTAGAGCATATGGATGGTAGAAAGAGCACTAGTCATGGAGCATTCTTTCTTGGAGGAAGATTGTTTTCTTGGTTAAGCAAGAAGTAAGATTGTATTTTTTAGAGTACAGTTGAGGTAGAGTATATTATAGAAAAAAATAACTATAATCAAGTTATGTGGATAAAGCTGATGTTGAAGTGTATCATAATGGAGATTGAAGAACTTTTCATCATTTACTACGATAATGCAAGTACAATGAGTATGTCTAAGAATATTATATTTCATTCTAAGACTAAGCATATATCTATTAAGTATCATATATTGAGACGGAAAGCAATATAAAAATAAACTAGATTGTAATATGTAAGTACTAAAGATCAGATTGTAGATATCTTTACAAAACCATTTCCTAAAGATACATTTGAGTACTTGAGAAGTATGCTTGGGGTTATGCCCCTATCTACTTTTGAGTAAATGATGAAGAGAGTGCATCAATCCAATGGTACATAGCACTATTGTTTGACTAGACTAAATATTGATGCTTCCTGTATGAGGGAGTATTTGTGCTGGACTAAGTCATTGAGGACTCTTGGTAATTGGTATTGAACAATGTCTTTAGACACTCAAGCTAATTGAAGATTTTGTGCAACATATTAGCAATTTCTATTTAATAATTGGCATGTTGTAATATTGAGATTGCAGTCTTTGACATTAATCTCAATGGGGGAGAATATGCATGAAAAACATTTCCTGAGGCATGGAGGAGAGTATGTATGTGAAGTACTCATAGGTTTTGGGGGAGTGATATCTCTTTAATTAGAAAGATTCATATAAGGAAGCAGGAATGTACACCTAATGTATCGTGAATTTTTTAGTGTGAATTAAGAAATTGATTTATAAGAAGAAGAAGTATACACCTATTTGCATCTATTGTGTTTGAGATTCTTTTTAGTCTATGGAGAATTGATGCTAGTCAACAATAACAACATAATATTACTTAGTATTCCTGAAACTTAGATGTTTTTCATCTATGTTGCCATCAATGCCAAAGGGGTAGATTGTTAGCATGAATGTTGATAATACTACTTTTGGGAGAACCTTGAGCATTGGAGGGTATTGAGATGTTGTATTCATGATTGTTTTTTTCATTAATGTCAACATTACATGGTTTTTGTAAAGACTGGTTGAGTAGTAGACATAGATGTTGACAATACAGAGAATGGTTTGATTTTTTGGTCATGCGTAGTTATGGACATGTTCAACATAGTTTCCTAATGACATGGTTATGTGCATATACTCTGAGTTGAAGACATATGAAAGATGTACCTAATATATAGAGACCAATTCAGAGGTAGTATTGGGAAAATAGTTCCTAATGGTTGTTGTCTATCTTACATTTGAGATGTAATGAAGAGATGCATAGTTAGGTAGTGATACAGGATGATTAGCTGATGAAATTAGTGAGTGTGCAAGTCTTTGTATCACACACATGAATTTTTTTATAGACTATGAGCCGACAGTGCTATTGTATTTGTAATTAATTAATTATCTTATTTTAATTAATTGGAAAATCCTCAAGGCAGAATCAAGGAATTATTATGAAGATATGGTATAAAGAAAAGATGTTTTCCTTGATTATAAAGTGTGTATCCATTTTTATGTATGAAGTGTGAAGTTTGAAAAGGAGCAGAGTGTTTGAGGAATGTGTGTAAGAAATCTAAGGGATTATTGGATGCGAGATTTGTGATCTGGTTAAAAGATTAGAAGGATCAAAGATTGACAAAATAAAGAAAGAGGAAGTAACAATACAATACCATTCTATTTTTCTTCAAGGAATAATACAAAGATCATTTGGATAGTGGGTTCATTGGTCTTTCCCTTGAAACTATTTGGGTAGTGGGTCTAGCTATTTTCCACAACTCCTAATAGGGTTGGCACAATTCATAATAGGGTTAGAATCTCCTAATAGGGATTCAAAGTCTCCTAATAGGGTCTATCCTCTAACAAGGAATATTTATGATAGTACTTCATATTGTAGGTACTATCCCCTCCAATGTTTTCCCTTTGATCAAAGGGTTTCCATAGTTATCATATCTGGTGTTATTGTGTATGACTATCTTGTTGTGGTTTCAGTTTATATTACTCATATGGTTATGTTGGTTTAAGGTTGATAATAGTGATAATAGTTGGATAACTAATTCTCCCCCTCTCAGTGATATCAATGGACTATATATTATAACAAGAAATATTCTACAGTATAAATAAATGTTGCTAACAACACCCAAAATAACTGCCAATACATACAAAAAATGTTGAATACTTTGTTTTTCTTGATTTAAAATTCTCATACACCTTCTCATATCTTCCAAAATTGACTATTACAATCATGGATAAATGTATTGCCTTCTTGGAACTGATACCACCATGCTAACTACCCAAAAACTAACTATAAGACAACCTTTAGTTGGTCTAATCCCTTAATCGTAAGTTGTTGACCTAACAACTTATATATATTTTTTGCATATAATATTTTGACATTGCCCAATTATAATCAAAGGGTCATTTTTAGACCTTTTAAACACAAAACATTAACTAAATCACTACTTTTATCCTCAAACCCATGTATTAGTGATGGCGACACAACCCAAGCACAGAATGGACACAATAGGAAAGGGAAAATTGTATTAACTATGTAAATATGCTAATACATTTAGTATAGAGAAAATAGACTTCAAAACATGCCCTAAGGGCTTACAATAGCATAAATCTAGAGATAAATTCTTCTCCTAGTACCCTCTCTCAAACTCCATTCCTAACTGCCTTTTACAATGCCAAAAATGTTCTTAAATAGACCCTAAAGGGTTAAGGATTAGGAATACATTCTAGAAAGTGCTAGTTGGCATCCACCAACCAAAAAGAAGGCTCTAGAAGTTGCATTAGAAGTCAGCACAAAATTAGAAGAATCCAAAAATGGTAACTGAACTTTTGGGAGGCATAACTTTTGAACCATAGCTCCGATTGATGAACTGTTTACATTTTTGGAAAGCTCTCAAAGCGCTTTATAGCCTTATGGATAGGATTTTCTGTCGCCCATTTTTTGGCCCTTTTCAAGGTCATTTAATGCCCCTAGCCTAACTTTGAAGCATTCTTAGGAGGACTCCAAAAACTAGAAAACTGCGATAACTTTCAAACCGTGGGGCCTTTTGACCTGATTCTTTTTCTAGAATGCTCTAAATTACAATTACATTCATTTGGCCAATTTACACCTTCTAGTTCACCAAAATGATGGCTCAATTATATACTCCTATTTTTTTGGCATTTACACATATCCCAAGGTGATTAAAAACTCTAACCCAGAACACTAATAGTGGAACTGTGAGAGTTGGAACCTTTATTGACCCAAATGGGTATCCAGAAATGAAAACACATGAAATAGAAAATAAGTCTGAGTGCATTTTTTTGGGTGACACATGATTTCCCTTATACCTCTGGATGCTCCTACATCAATTAGCCATCTTAGGCCATATTTGCCTATATTGGGAACTTTGATTACATTGATGTGAAATGACTCCAAACGAATCCCAAATGGCATTATTAGCTCAAGTACATTATAAAATGACATTAATGGTGTTATTTGAACATATTCCTTCATGGTTATTGAATATGAATTTGTAGGTATTCATTTGGATGTTAGGTGGTTTTGCATTAGCAACATTCATATTTGAATGTTTGTTAACTCACCTATTCTTTCAACTGATGAATAAATTCCTTGGAATTCCTAATTAAAAGTGGGACAAAAAAAAGAGTACCATGGAATTGACTACCCACTACTATAGAAAAATAGTCTACTAAAAAAATTATGGAAGATATTTCCAAATTGATGAAGAATTTTCAGTTGGAGATAAAACATATATTTAGGATTCCACTAGCTATCATAGAGAAACACAAAGATGAATTATGTTTTATGGTTGAAAATTATGTGGCAAGTATGGAAGTAGTGAGGACAAGAGTAAAGTTCATTTATCCGAAAGGATATGAGATGAGTGAGGAGTTAATGGAAGGATATACAAAGATAATTATTGAGTCAAAAAGGGATAAATAATTCCCTAGATAGGGCACCTATGAGAAAAAGCTGAAATATTTTTAAGGAAATTATATAGTAAAGACATAAAGAAGAAAGTTGACAAGAAAATTAAGGATTTACTTAGAGAAACTAGTATGAACAAAGAGGAATTCTGAGAAGCAATGGAGAAAAGAATGGAAATAAGAGCTAGTGGTCAATCCAAATTTCTAATTTTCAAACCACTTACAATTAAAAGTGGACCTTCTATGGAGGTGATAGTTGTAAAAGCATTAGGAAAAACATCTGTTGTGCCCTATGTAGTAGTAGCACCTACCACATAAGAAAAATATCTCAATATAGTTAAAGTGAAAACATCTACAACAATATCTCAGAGGAGATTTAATAGAAGCATTTCAGGAATAGTTAAAATTAATAGAAAGAAAGAAAAAGAAGAATCCCTTAAATAGAAAAGAATGACTAAATTAGCGAGTGGATGTCGAAAGAAGTAGAAAATATTGGTCACCCATATTGGAAAGAAAAATCCACATGAAAAAGAGACTAAAATAGAGAAAGAGAAAATAAAGAAAGATGAACCAATTGACACCCCTGAAGGAAAAAAGAAATGGGAGCCTAAAATTGAGAATATGAAGAGCATGATCATCAGTGAAGGAAATATGACTAAGTTGAACATATTTTACCATTTGTATGCTAAATTTGAAAAGTCATAATTAGAAAATTCCTTAATTAGATATATTATTTTATTTAATTAGAAGTTCTGAACATTCATGGGAAGATACCTAATGATTTGTATAAGAGACTAAAGAATAGAAAAAGGAGAGTCAAGGAAGATGACACTATTATAAGGGAAATAATTTTTAGAAAGCTTTGTGAAATTGAAAATGAGGAACATTTTTTAGAGGATTATGAAAAATATAAAGCTATTTAAGAGGAACAAGACAAGATCAATCTTGATTATGGGAGGCAATTATGAGCAAGTAAATAAAGAAATAGAGGAAGTAATTGTAAAGGTTATGATTGCATTTAAAGATACATTGTCTAAGACAGAAAATAATTCAAAATAAAAAATAATGTAAGATACTCCTAAGCATAGCAAAGAGGAAGGAAGTATGATGTTAGGAGGAGAAACTCCTCCTACTAATTTAATAGAAGAAAAACTAGAGCAATATAATGTTGAAACTGTAGAAGAAGTCAATAAAGAGAAAGAAGAGAAAGAAGAAAATGTTAAGTAAAAAATTTGCTAAGACTCTATAGATTACTGTTGGTCAGGACACAATAAGTACTAATAGTACTCATATTTCAATAGAAAAAACATGGGATCCATTCAGGGATCAAAATTAAGGAGATAACACTATTAACAATTTGGCTACTAAGAGTCTAGTTAAATATCTCAACTCTAATGGAGATGAGGACATTGAGATGAAGGAAGGATAAGAGAAGAAGAGTGAAGAAGAAGATCTAGATACATTGGTTTAGACCCTTAAAAATTTTGATGCAAAATTACAAAATGATCAAGGAGGATAATTGTTCAAGAAACATTTTGTTTTTCACCATAGTTGAGGCATGTAGAGGTAGAAGAGGAAAAAATTAATAATCAACAATAAAATGAGCTAGAAAAACATGAGAATACTATTGATGATGGGTTGACACTTCAACCTCTAAAAAAAAAGATGATAGTTAGATAGTAGAAGTGTAGTTGGTTACTCTAACAAAGGAAGCAAGAAAGGAGACACCTAGTTCATCAAATACTCTAGTAAAATCTTTCTTAGCTAGTATAATGAGAAGTACACTATTGGTAGTAATAAAAGACCTAGAAATTGAAAGGTTCAACCAATTATCAATTTTTTATACTAGTTGAATAATTGAGAAGAGTAAATGAATTAAGAGCACTCAAGAGATTCTTGAGAAGATGATAAGAAAGCTTAAAAGTTTGATGAATGTGTAGATTAGTGAGAGTAATCCATAAAAGAGGACATCCAAAGTAATATAAGAATTTGATATTAATTTTAAGACTTTAATAGAAGTTTCTGAAATCAAGGTACAATTTGAACATAATGCAAATCTATTCAACAAGGTATGTAAAAATGTGAAAGATGACTTAACTAACTTGGACACTTGTATTAAGGAATTGAGAAAATGTGTTCACAAAGGTAGGGAAATGTATAAGAAATGTGAAATGTCACATAAATACATACACACCTTTACATCTTAGATCAAGGGAAAGGAATATGAATTGAGGAATGTGATTAGTGAGATGAAAAGTGTAGATGCTCAAGTTATTTACTTGGAGCAAAAGATAAGTAAGATCCATGATGTGAGAAGAATGTTGGAGCTCAATAAAGAGAAGCCATTGCACATTTCACTTTGGTAAGAGAACACTCATATTTGAAGATTTACCTAGTATATAAACAACTTGATGATTTCTTGAAGGAAAAGTTGTCATATGATCATTTCAGCTATCTAGACTTCCAAGCAATAGAGTTAGCATCTTATGTATTATGCACACTTCTCATAGTTTTAGATTCAATCAAGGGAGCATGGAATGAAGCATTGATCATCTTGAAGATAAATGTTTCTAATTGAATTGCATTATTATCAAGTTCATTATCATAGAAGAAAGGTAGAATTAAAATTTTGACTTGTATATACCTTTGGACTCACCTTTGTCATTGATGTCAAAGGGGTAGTAATTGTATGGAAAATTATATGTAGTAGGAGATATAAGGAAGAATATATAAAGATGGTAGAAAATAGATATGATTCATATTTTTAAAATTTTGTATGGCCATGTGAAGAGCTTTACTATTTTGAATTTTTTCATTTTGGGACTTAGCCAAATTTCCCATATGTTGCCATCAATGCCTAAGGGGGAGATTGTCAGAAATTTGGATAAGATGTGACTATGGAAATATGTTAAGATTTTAATTTATGGAAACATATCATCTGTATTAAGGAAAAATACCATGGTGACAAAGTTTTTTTTTTTAAAGATTTAGTAAATTGTTTAAATATCATAGAGTTTATCTAACAGCAAAGACACTTTTTGTTAGAAATAAGGAATATGGAGAGGGTGGGGGTGAATGAGTAAAATAAATATTTTTAATTACTTTATAACATGCATATGAAAATAAAATAATAATGCTAAACAATCTGAATAATCATACACAAAGAGAACTCATAACATGATATTTTGTTAACTAGGGAAACCCTGGCCAAGAGAAAACCCTAGTGGGAATGGTAACAACAAAATGATCCACTAAATAAAAGTATCTAGTTAAGTATTTTGACTCTATTAGGAGTATATTACATACATCTAGTTTCTCCATCCCTATTAGAGGACTAGGCCTTGTTAAAAGCCTCAACCCTATTAGGAGTTGCATGAAAACTAATAATAGGTAGTTTACCTTTGTATTTACCTCTTCCTCTTCCAAATCTTTTTGCAATAAGATATTCAAAGTCATCAATCTCATCATCAGAACTATCACTATCACTCTTTACATGTTTTTCTTTCCTTTTTCTTAGAACCAATTGTGACTTAAATGAAGATTCAATAGTAGAAGGTTTGTAGTTATTAAAGTTAGACATCTCAAAAAAAGCTAGTCTATCAATTACACTTTCCAAGATCAAAGTGTTACCTAGTGTGCATGTCAATTCTTTAATTGCAAACACTCTAATGACATATATATCGAGTAAAGTCCTCAATACCTTGATTATTATAGTTTCATCTTTGATTTCTCCATCTACAACACAAATAGCATTGAAAACTTCTTTGACTCTTATGTAATATTGCAATATATTCTCACCTTCCATCATTCTCATGTCATCAATTTATCTCTCAACTTATCTAATTTGGCTCTCAAGACATTGTCATCACCTCCATATATATTTTTCAATTTGTTCCACATTTTCTTTGCACTACCATAGTCTTTTAATTTGTGAAACTTGACATAGCTTAGGGCCAAGGAAATCTCCAACATTGATTGATTGTTTTCTTGCTTCTGCTTTAGTTGCTCAACTATCAGAAGAGTAGTAGTTATATTTACATACTCATTATCCATAAAGATGATAGAAACATCACTGATACTAGATATATGTAACCTCATCAAGTTTTTCCATGTAGGAAAGTTATCCTTGTTCAGCTTTGGTACATGTCTATTCTGAGTCATGATCTTTGGCTTTAAGTACCTTCAAACTTTTCTCTTTAACCACTAAACTTTGATTCCAATTGTTAGAAATTTTTAGAATAACTAAGAGGGGAAGGGATGAATTAGTTACACAAGGTCCATAAGTACCAATTGAGCTACTAAACATAAAAAAATCACCATTTTTCTTATCCTTCTATTGCTCAGTCTCTACTGTACTAATAAACAAAATTATTTTCTCAGAAATAACATGTTTTACTGAATGTAAACTTTATAATATTTAAAAACATATAAAGAATTAAGCAAAAAATTGACACTAAGATTTTACATGGAAAACCAATTTGGGAAAAACCACCAGCAACATGTCACAACTTTTTCACACTTTCGAAGTGAGCTATGTTAGGAGCCAACCCTACTAAAGGTTTACAATACACATTATTAAATGTGACCTAGATAGAGGATTTAATTATCCTTTTAGGAGTGGCCTTTTTAGAGGAATTTGATCATTCCATTTAGAAATTTACCTTGTTAAAGGATTTACATAGACTCTTAAGTCCTTCAAATTATTGTTAGGTTAACCTCTATTAAAAGGATTTCAATACAAATTGTTTACAATGATTAGAAATAAAATAGTACGGTTTTGATCTATATGATTAAAAATCACTTTTCAAGTTATGATCATTGTCAATTCATTTGTTGATTCATTGATAAGATGTTGATATATGGAGGAGTAAACTAGATATTGCAAGGGGGGTGAATCAAGATCTATAACAATTTATATTTTCTTAAATTCATCCACATCCAATAATAACTTATGCATGCAACACCATAAATGTATACTTATTGTAACATGTAAATCAATTCAATCACATGCATGAAAGTAGTAACACATAACACAATATTTGTTACTTAGAGACTCTTCAAGATGAAGTTAAAACTGGAGTGGGGATGGCACCCACAAATCTCCACTATTTTAGTAATAAAGTTATCTAGTTAAGGTTGTAATTTTTGACCATAATATATGATCTACTCTATGAGGATTCTATCTGATTAATGACTTAAGAAACTATTAGGTTTCACTTGGTCCTTGATGCCTCCAAAATTTGATTCTACAAAAGTAATCTTGTAGTTAAATCATTCAAACTCTTAGCCACTAATAAGTTATGATCTTCTATAATAAGATCCTAGGCTATTTTTAGTTCTCTCTACATTACCTCCAAATGAGGTATCAAAATTGCCTAGAATTAAATCAACTTGGATCTCATGGTGCTATCAGCTACCTAAAGCTCAGGCGTTTTTACCTTGAGCATTCAATAGAACATTGTAGTGATCTATGCTAGATCCCACTGAGTCTAAGATAACACTATCGAATGCCTTCATCTAGATTGAGTCTTACCTACCTATGCCTAAATACCATTTGTAGGTCTTCAAACATCTAATAAATTTGTATATTGTACCCTCTATACAATATATCCATCATTAATTGTGCTTTTGCCTATAATAGCACCTTCTACTCTACTATAGTTATGAAAAATTTATCCATAACCTTGGTCTCAACTATTCTTGCTAGCCAATCCATCAACTTATCATTGATTTCAAAATTTTCTATACTAACTTGATCAATGATAAGTACAAGTTGATCAATATTGGATGTCTCTTCATCTACATTTTGTATGTCAAAATATTCAAAAAACTATGTTTTACATCTTGTAATGTTTGTTGTTACTTTAGCTCTTTCCTGAGCTCTTGTTGTCTCTTTTTCTTTTTCAAAATTTCTTGTAGCAAGAAGTTTTGTTGCAAGGTGAGATTTGCTAGATCAAATTGTGGCATCTCAATATGTTCATCTAGATGAACTTCAATATCTTATGAAACATCCTTTATTTCTCTTCTCTTACTTTTTAATGAAGTGTTTCTTCTTGGCAATGCCTTAGGAGTTTGTGAAGGGGTAGCACCACTCAGTCTTACTTGTGGTTCTATGCTCAAGAAAGAAATATTAGCACTTGGTTTAGACTTATTTGATTCTATGTTTACTTAAATTTTAGGTGCTGAAATATTATTATCATTTTTATTAGCTTCTTTATGTTCATTATCTTCTTCTTCATTTGTGAGCTTTGACTGCTCAACTTCTGGAGTGTTATTGGTGTCGACATGTATAGGATACATGTTGTCTTTTGGACTTGACACACCTAATATTTCTCCACTACTGTATTCATCATCAATATTCATAGTTTCTACCTTCTTTTTTGTAAGCCAAAAAATGCTTTTCCACAACAATTCTCTCTGATGTCATACAATTTCCTCTTTATTTTGTAAAATCAAGAGCATTATGTATTTAGGAACAAATCTATTCCTATGTTATTTCATAATCTTATCCTTTTGTTCTTGAGATAGATCATGCATTACTTTGACTAGTGTGTAAGTTCTTATCTTATTTTCTGTTACTACAACATGCTACCATTTCCTCTTTAATCTATCAAATAGATCCTTGAGTATCTTGTTATCTATTATATTAGGTGTTCTAGCCTTTGATTTGCAATAATTTATTCCATATCTTCTATACTTTATTTTTATCATTATTATCCAATGTATCATATTTCACATGTTTGAATCTAATTAAACCTACATATCTTCTTATATTGTCACATAACTGTTCAATTGCTTTGATCTATCTGATAGGTGGTCCTCTAACCAATCTCCTTCTCCTAGTTTGAGGTTTAATTGACTCAGTAGTCTCTACTATTTTCAGCTTTATAGATTGCTCAACAATAGAGGCTACCATGGTCCTTGGTTTAGTTGGTGGTGGAGGTGTTGTTGCATTCTTCTTCTTTGACCATTGAGCCTGCTTGCTTGGTGGCATAACAATAGCTTGGAATTTACCCTTGTTAGCTTCTTTCTCTTCTCCTTCTCCTTCTTCTTCACCACTATCATGTTCTTTATCTTTACCAAGACCTTGAGTCAATTGCAATGGTTCTTTACCCTTGCCTAGGGTGAATAATTTAGCTTCTATGTCTTCAATCATCTTCTTCCTTTTCTTTTATTTGGAATCTATCTTGATGCTTTTTCTAATCCTTCCCTTTGCTTCTTCATATCTTCCAAATAGTTTTGCCCCAACATCCATTTCTTCCTTCAATAATGCATCAATGTCTACACTCACATCATCACTCTCTATTTCATATCCAAAAAAATTTAGCCATGCCTTCCTTGGTTTTATTGCTTGCACAAATGTGTTATCTGTATCAACAAGAAAACAAATGTCATTGTAATATTTTGTGATCGATTCCTCTAGAATTCTCATTCTCATTTTCATTCTCAACTTGAATTCATCAAAATATGTATTCATTTCATTATCAAAATTGTCTCCCAATTGTGTAATAAACTTATTGATTTTCCTTGTAATTGGTTTTTCTTGTTCCCATACAACATTTTTATTCCAAAAAAATACTTCTAAATACAAAAGAATGCACATATAATTAGGGAGGTGAAATTACACATTGAATTCTTTGTCTTTCTTATTAATGATAGGTTTTCTTCTAGTTGTATCATTTGATGCTCGACAAGATCATACTCATGATATTTCATCACAATCTTCCATTCGTGGTCCACAGCCATACTTGATACACTATTTAATCTACTAGATTGATAGAGTTTGTGAGTAATGACTCTCACTAATTCTATAAGTGGATAAATGATTCTTGTAATGAAAAATTACATCCATTCAACTCGGTAGATTTATTAGCCTCAAATTCCCCTCGGCTCAAGCATCACATGGTTTTCTTCCTATCTAGGGTTTAATAGTTAGTAACCCTATGCATCATCATCTTCATGATTTCTACTAGTCCATCCTATAGCAAGTACTTCATATCATGAATTCTAATTAAGATGATTTTGATCCATTCTATTTTAAAATTTCTTGGAATTTCTAGGGCTCAAGTTAATCCTTTCCTTTCAATAATTATGAACTGATCCTTCAAGGTTCCTTCATCACACAACTTCTCATAAGCTTCTCTAATTTCATAGTCTCCAACTTCTCTAACTTTAGACATGTAGCAACTTATGACATCATGAATCATGATGACTTTAGGTGGTATCTAGGATAACACACCCATTGAGTCTCCTTTAACAACAATTTTTGTCATAGTACAAAATTTAGGTGGAGGATAGGTGTCACTCCTCACCAATTGAATTTTAAAAACCTTTTGGCTCATTCTAGTAGTTGATGAAGCTACCATGATTATAACTAGAGTTTGATGTATTTACTTCTCTTGATGCTTGACACTTGATCACACTCCCATTCAACCCCTTTTGAATAATTCCTTTTTTAAGATCTTTGAAGATTACTTGAATTTTCTTTATCACTTGATCACTTGATCACTCTAAGCTCTTCAAAAATTTGTATGCAAGGTATGAAATAATGTATTTGTTATATACCTTTCCTTTTGATTGATTAGGTTTTCCATAAATTCTTGTGTACTTCATTGAGTGAAAGCCAGCTAGCATAATAGCTCCATCTCTTCCATAGCCTTTAGTGTCTATTATAATGCTTGGTCTATGTTGCAACACTTGATCAACATAGACAAAATACTGATACTCAAAAAACCTTTACAATTTTTTTTCTCTTGGATCTTATATATATTAGTATGAACTTTTGGCACACATTTATGTAAGGAAATGATGTATGATGTACCACTTAGGTATTCACTTCCATACATACCTCTTTTCTTAGTTAGAGATGATATGATTCCCTTCTCCAATAGATTGGGTGACCTCAACTCCATTAACTTTACTATTTCCATCTTGTAGTTTCTTTTTCCATTTTAGGTTCATTTCATTCCTCACTTGCTCAATATATACTTTCCCTTTTCCTTTATCCTTTATCTAATGGTTTGAATGTACTTGAGTTCTATAATTCTTGCATTGATGTTGAAAGTGGTGACATTTGGAACATGCATTGTTATGTGCATAATTCTTCTTTCTCTGAACTAGCCAATAGGATTTTGTCTCTTATCTACATTCAAATTATCTATTCCCATATTTGTGATAGTTGTAGTAGTAACCTTGAAATCTAGGTATAGTAGGTGCATTCCATAATCTTAACCTACACTCATGTATTTGATGTCCTTATTTCTTGCAGTAAAAATAATAACCAAAAATCTTACATTTAGAGTTTTGCATACCATGTTTTCTTCGATAGATATTTTCAATATGACCTATTTTTTCATAGTGATAGAAAGTTGGAATGTCTTTTGGTTTCATATTTCTTATTTTTCCATTCCTAGATGATTCTACTTTCTCAATGCATGAATGTCCTGACCCATTAGAACAACTTCATGACTTCATAAGTTCTTTAAAATATTTTGTTGCTTTCTTTTGTTTGTTGAACTTCTCCATAGATTCCTTCTCATTCTTCAATTCATTCTTTAGTATCTCATTGTGATAATTTCATATTGGTAATATCCATATCTTTGTGATTGACTATGTGATTTGCTGTCATTAGTTGATTCATTAGATCCATTTGTGTATTTATGAGCTTCTACACATCTAATAACCTTTCTTCTAACATGGTGGTCATTACCCTCTTGTCATCTTCTACCATTTTTTTCTTCTTCATCTTTATTTATTTGTTTAGCCACTTCACATAGTCTCATTGATAAGATTTCTTGTTCTCTTTAGTTCTCTTATCTCTTCATTGAGGATTTTATTATTTTATAGTAGTTCAAAAAATGCTTTGTCATTAAAATTGATTGGGTTAAATAATCCTTCAATTTCATCTTCTTTAGAAGAGAATTTCTTTATCAGTATGGCAACGTCCTTTCTCTATTTTAGGGAATCCTTTAGGTCTTGCCTTGTCTGTTCTAACTTCTATAGTGTGAGTAGGATGTTGATCACCTGATGTCAATAGTCTTATCTAGTTTGAAAGCGTCCATCTTCCAAGACCTAATCTCCAAGCCTTTCAACTTTCACTAGATAACCAATGGTCTGATACCAATTATTGATTAATAGAGGAAACTGGATACTTGGTGTGGCGGGGGGGGGGGGGGAGTGGTGGGGTTAAATCAAGTTCCATAATAATTTATACATTTTCTATAATTCATCCACATCTAATAATAACTTATGCATATAATACCAAAAATATAAACTTTATGTAACATGTAAATCAATTCAATCACACGTATGAAAATAATAATACATAACATATAACACAATATTTGTTACCCATAAACCCTCCAAGGTGAGGGTAAAACTAGGGTGGGGATGACACCCACAAATCTTCACTACTTTAATAATAAAGTTAACCAATTAAGGTTACAATGTTTGACCATAATATATGATCTACTCTATAAGGAGTCTATCCTATTAAAGACTTAAGAAACTATTAGGTTTCAGTTAGTTAGAGGATTTGACATTTACAACTAAGGAAAGACTCTATTAGGAGATTTATAAAGATTTGTTAAGACCACTCTATTAAGAGATTTACCCTAATTCAAATCTATTAAAACTGACTCAGTATCTAACTCTTGGTTTTCTTTGCAAGTTGATTTTGATTATTTTCCTTACTAATGGATCCTCTCCTCTAATTTGATACTCTTGTCTTTCCCTTCCACTTTCACTACTTATGAATAACACATGTGTTCTGTTAGATGATAACAAAACCCTTGAATAACTTCTAGTCTCCTTCTTTATTTTTCGCATGCATGCATATGACCACTTTATCAACTCTCACATTCTCTTGATCTAGGTTAAGATTTTTAGAAACAATAGTCCACAAAGATAAGTAAGAGGGTGGGGGGTGGGGTGAATCAGTTATCCAATAATCAAAACATTTATCATCCTAAAATAATTTTAACCATTCAACCAAAGTAAAAAACCATACTAAGATTGACATACACATTTACACAAGATATGTTAACTAGTGAAACCCTTGATTAGAGGAAAAACCCTAGTGGAAATGATGCCCAGAAGATGATTTACTAACATAAATTTTCCTTGTTAGAGGATGGACCCTATTAGGAGTCTATTACAACATTTAGTACATATGAGTCCCTTCTAGGAGACTTTGAATCCTTGTTAGGAGATTCCAACCCTATTAGGAGTTGTGGAAGATAAAAGGACCCACTATCCAAACAACTTATAAGGAAAGACCACTGAACTCACTGTCCAACTGATCTCTCAACTATTCCTTGTAGAATAATTGTTTGTACTGTACTTTAGCTTCTTTCCTATATCCTGTTAATTGAACCAGTCATTGTTAGACCTTGTAGACTAGGTCAGAAACCTCAAATCAAAGTTTCAAACTTTAGATCACATAATAAAAAGTTGACAAAAAAGTTTCCTTCACGTTTTCTCTTCTCTTCTTATCTTCACATTCCACTCTTTATGTTGCTTACAATCATTTGCTTCCACCAATACATGAGAAATGAAATTTTCCTTCCTTTATATTGAATCCATACAAAAATTCCCTAAGTCGGCTATGATACCTTCTCAATTAATTATTATAGGACCACATTAAGAACACATTATATTTAGCGATAACATTAATCTTTCACCATGTAACTTGAATAATTTTTTGTATATGTAATATTATGATAAGAGAGCTTAGCCACATCATATCCAACATGTCTTCTATAGATCTTTATCTTTTGCTTCTCAAAATAACATCTTTGCTAAGAGATATAACAAGTTTACCATAACAAGCTTATGTAAACTCTATCTCAAAAAAGTCCTCATCGAAACTTGCATAACTTCTTCTAGAATTCATATCTTATGCTCTCAAGGTTAGCTACATATAGTAAAAAATTAGTATAATCTCCCTTTGACCTCACTAGTGAAAGTACTCAAGAATATATTTGTACCAACCTAATCTTTCTGCTATTCTTCTATCAGATACCACAAAAAACAACTATGTTGACATCAATGACAAACACAATCATGAATGCAACATATCATCATGATAATGATCTAATCATGTTTCTACAATACTCCCCTATAGAATTATCCTCACCATTCATGCTTCCAATAGTCTCCCCCTTCGGCATTGATGGCAACATAGATGAAAACCATCTAGTTCCAAAAATACCAACTGTAAAATATTGTTAACCTTTCTTTTCAAATCTTCTTCATCAATTGTTTTCAAATCCTTTTCATCAATTATTCTCCCCCATTGATATACCTCAATGTGCTTTGTATCAAACTATTTTTCCACATTGTAAACTTCTCCCAAACTATTTTTTATGCTGTACTTCTCTCCCATTGACATCAATGTCAAAGGTTTTAGCAACCATCAATCTCTGCAACAATTGTCTATTACTTGCTCAGGTGTCCAAAGATATTGTTAAGGAAAACAATCCAACAAGAGTCCTAGATGACTCTATCCATCATGGATACTCCCCCATATAGGAAGCATTAAAATTCTATCTAGATAAACAATAATGCTCTGTTACACTAGACTGATGCATTCTTGCATCATCTATTCTGATGTAGGAAGGGACATAGACCTTAGCATACCTCACAAATACTCAAAATTATCTTTGATAAGAGGCTTAGTGAAAATTTCTAAAATTTTCTCTTTGGTGCTTATGTATTCCAATCTAATTTCCTTTTTGCAATTTTCCTTTTCGACAACTTTCTATCTCAACATGTGATAATTGATAGAAATGTACTTAGTCTTAGAGTGCAACACTAGATTCTTAGACATATTTATTGCAATTGTGTTGTCACAATGTATGACAACAAGTTCATTGAATTCTATTCTTATATCTATCAACATTTTCTTCGTGCAAACAACTTGATTATAATTGTTTGCAACTACAAAATATTTTGCTTCAACTATACTTTGTGAGGTATAGTCTTGTGTCTTGCTTAGCAAAGAAACCAATCTTCCTCCAAGAAAGAAGACTCCACCATTGGTGCTCTTTTTATCATCCATATTTCCTACCCAATAAACATCAATATAAGTGTATAAAGTGAAATCATTAGATCTGTCATACCATAATCCAAATTTTGTTATTCCCTTTAGATATCTAAACATCCTTTTAACTGCTGAATAATGTGCTTCTCTAGGACCAACTTGAAATCTTAAAATAATTCCAACTACATTTTCTATATCCAACCTTGTGTGAGTCAAATATTGAAATATTCTAATCATAGATTTGTACTTCTTCTGCTCAACAATAGGTGCCTCATCCTTTGTAGATAACTTGTGCCTAATTACCATAGGTGTTCCAACTAGTTTACATGTTTCCTAGCCTAACCTTTTTAGTAAATCCTTCAAACACATAGTCTAAGAAATAAAGATTCCTTCTTTTTCTTGACAATTTGTAATCCTAGGAAGTATTTCATCTCTCCTATCATATTCATTTCAAATTTGTTCTTCATTTCTTCTGTAGACTTATCACTTTCATCATCATTTCCTCCAAATATGATGTCATCAACAAATATTACCAAAATCATCAATTCATCATCTATTTCTTTCTAGTATAGATTACTGTCTACCATACCTTTGCTAAATCTAAGCTTTGTCAAATGCTTGTCCAACCTTGCATACCAAGTTCTGGGTGCTTTCTTCAAGCCATACAATGCTTTCTTCAATCTGCTTACTACGTCCTTATCATTTATTATAGGAGAACCTTCAAGATATTCTATGTATACCTTTTCTTCATGTTCTCCATTTAGAAATGCTGACTTAACCTCCATTTGATACACCTTTTATTTCTTATGTGCTGCATAGGATAAGAATAACATTACTACTTCTATTATTGCCACACGTGAATAGGTTTCATCATAGACTATTACTTCTTTTTGTGAGTAACCTTTGCATACCAATCTTTCATTGTTCTTTACAACTTCACCTTGTTCATTCATCTTGTTCCTGAATACCCATTTTGTTCCTATCACATTCTTGTCTTCTGGCCTAGGAACCAATTCCCATGTCTCATTCTTCACTATCTAATCTAATTCTTCTTTCATAGTGTTCTTCCAATAGTATTCTTTACATGCTTCATCTACATTCTTTGGTTCAACTTGAGATATTAAATATAGTTCTTCATTGATTCTACTTCTTGTCATCACACCTTTATCTCTACTTCTGATGATCTGCTTAGGTGGATAATTCTTTGTCATGCTTTTACTAAAAGTAGGAGTTGTTATCTCAGCTCTTATCTCTGTTGAAGGTTCCAAGCTTTGTTCAAGCCTTTGCTCTCCTTTAGTTTGAAAATCATTGTTAGTCTCAAAGAATACTTCATCATTCCTATTGCAAGATTTTTGGAAGCATGAATACTGATAACATTCCTATGGTGGAATATTAGTAGATATGTTACTATGATGGTATGTTATAATCATGACTAAGTTTTTCATTGATGTTAACATAGTAGTTTTCTATGGTATCTGACAAAAGAATAGAAAAAAGATCAAGTTGGTACAGATGACTAGTTGAGTATTCTAAATATCCAAGGCTATCAGAGATACATCTAAGTACCTAGTATATATGGTTAACATCAAAAGAAGAAATGATAAGTCTAGAAGAAGTTATGTAAGTTTTGGTGATGTTTTTTCTGAGATAGAGTTTATAGTGGCATGTTCTGGTAAACTTGTTATATCTCCTAGCAAAGTTGTTATTACAAGAATCAAGGTTGAGGATGTGAAGAAGACATGTTGATGATAATTTGTCTAAGTTAGGTTGTCATAATATTGTGTGTACAAAAAAGATATTCACATTTTAAGGTGGAAGAATAATGTTATCGCTAAGTGTAACATGTTCTTAATGTGGTCCTATAATGAGTAATTGAGAAGGTCTAACAAGAAACTTAGGGAATTGATTTGAGGACTTAGCATAAAGGAAGGAAATTTTCCTTTTTCATGAATATATGGAAATGACATGGAAAAGTAATTGTGTAAGTAGTATAAGTGCAGCATATGAAGTTGAGCATAGTAGAGTGGAAGTGAAGGAAACTTCATTGCTAAGGTTTTGCTGAGTGATTCAAGATTTGATATTTGGATCTAAAATTTGTGACCTAGTTTGCAAGGTTTAACATTGATTAGTTTGATTAAATGAACAAAGGAAAGAAGAACATAGAGTATGTGTAGGATCATGGCCAACCAAACTATGCTCTTAAGTGGAATTAAAATATCAAAAAATTAGGGTTATGTCATCTTGACGTGTTAACTTTATATCAAAAATTTGAGAGAAAAAAATCTCTAAAAAATTGAATCTAGTTTCTAAACTACTAGGACTTATCTCAAAAAAATAAAAATTGATTGGTCAAAAATTTTGAATTTTAATACAATATTACAAAAAATTTAGAACAAAAATAAGAAGTAGACATATGTCTGACCACCTTAATCAAAATCAAATGATAATATTTTATAATAATATTATAGATATAAGTAGTAGACTCCTGCCTAGATGTGTCACATATTTTTGGGTATTTTTATTCTAAATAAATAATAAATAATTAAATTTTGACTTTAGTAATTTTGCAATAAAAAATCTCTCGTGTCTAACCACCTGATCTAATTCAAAATTCTACAAAATTCAAATTTTCATTTGCTTTTCTTATAGTAGAAGAAACATAGAATGTGATGCATCTTTTGGATTTAAAAAATGTTGTACCATTTGAAAATTATAGTTATTTTTCAAGTAGTGTGTTAGTTAGCACTTTATACATAACTCCATTAGAAAATAAGTAATAATTACTTACTAAACTCGTAATTTGGAAAACCTTACATTTATTGAAAGATAAGAATATTCTTAAGAAACCATTTTGATTCATCAAATTTTGGTGAAAAAAAGGTCATCAGCTACATGTTTGAAGTAAAAATCACATAAAAACAAGCCAAAAACACATTTTAAGAATGTTTTTAAAGTTGACCATATAGGTTTGGTATCAAAAGATATAATAGACCTTATAAAGAGATTAGTTATTTTCATTTACTATTAGGGTGGGTAGGAAAAAGTTGGAATAGATTTTGAAACGGTTTAAGATATTTCAAAACCATGATCTTGCACATACCCCATAATAGTAAATTACTTGTTTGAGAAGTGAGTTCTTCTTGTAGTTGAAATTTCATGTGTGCAGTGGGCTCATCTTGCATACATTGTGCTACAACTCCTAATAGGCTTGGTACAACTCCTAATAGGGTTGGAATATCTTAATAGGGATTCAAAGTCTCCTAATAGGGAATCTATGTATTAAATGTTTTAATAGACTCCTAACAAAGTGTTAGGATTAACCTTAGACATAAATAATAGTTACATGCAAATATAACCAATACCAAAAAATAGTATATCACATAAAAGAGAACACAAGACACTAGGATTTAATGTGGTTCACCCAATCTGTGGGCTACATCCACCAACAACAAGTCTAATATTATTATATCTAGTGATTATGATCTACAATCTCTTACAGCTCAATACCATTGCAAGAAGCTACAATATCACCATTAAATTATGAAATCCCTAACACTAAGCCTTTTTTATCCTATCTTTTTTGTCAATTACAAAATTTGGGCTAGAATAATTTGTCCAATACAAAAAATAGCAATTAACACCTTTTACAATATAGGGTTATTTTGGCTTTGGGGGTGATGCCCCCGAAAACCCCTCTGGGTGTGTTGCCCCTCGACCCCACCTTGTATTGCAATGGGGAGCACACATAGGGTGCTACCTCAGGACCCCCTAGGGGCACTGCCCCTTGACCTCATATTGGGGGCGCTCCCTCCAAACCCTCGTAAAAATAATATGGAGAGAAAAGCACACCAAATAAACCTTTGAGTCCGATTAGGCTCCACATCACAATAACAATGTCTGTCCTCTAACAAGGAATATTTATATGAGTAAATCATCTTGTAGAAATCATTCCTACCAGGGTTTTCCCTCTGATTAGGGGTTTCCTTAGTTAACATATTTGGTGTAATTTCCTATGCGCATCTTATTATAGTTGTTGTTTACTTTGGTTGAATAGTTAAGCTTGTTTAAAGAAGATAAATGTATTAATTGTTGGATAATTTATTCACCCACCCTACCCCCACCCTCTTAGTTATCTTGGTGGACTATTGTTTCTAACAAATTTTATTAGAGAAATAGGTCCTTGAAGAATAAATTTAGCAACTTTGGGAGATCCATGGTGAGCATGTTTAGGAAAGATAGTTTGAAGTTCGATGGAACAAATTATGAAAACTAGAAGCAAAAGATGAAGGCACATTTGTTTTGTATGGGTCTAGGATATTGGATCTTGAAAAAATTAGTGAAGACAATCATTGTTGAAAAGGATTTGGAAAATTGTACTTAGGATGAAAGAGATATTTTATGTGCAATATGAGAGCTAGAGAAGCAATATTGACTACACTTCCTAAAATTGAATTTAATTAGGTAAAATCAATTGCTACTTCACATTTGATTTGGCAAGGTTTGGAAAGTAGTTTTGAAGGTGATGCACATTCTAAGAAGTTGAGGCTACAAAGTTGGATTTTTGCTTTTCAAGATGCTAAAATGATGGAAGATGAATATGTAAGAACATATGTTGGTAGGATATTAGAAATTAAATCTCGAGAAACAAAAGAAGATGATGAGGTTATATGGAAGATATTGAAGACTCTAACACCACCATTTGAGTCAGCAGTTCAAATGATATAGTTTTTGGTATCTTGTACCAAAGATTTCTCAAAGGAGTCATTGTTTGGAAGACTTGAAGCAGTTGAGAATGAGCTTAGATAGTCTAGAGAGTTGACTGGATTAGAGACAACTTTCAGTGCCTTGAATATTCAACCTAGTTTATCAAGGAGCACAAGTGCTAGAGGTGATTTTGCTAGTAACAATAGATTTGAGGAAGACATAAAAATTGAATAAGAAGTAGTCCTTATGGTAAGAAGAGGAAAAGGAGGTATGAAAATTTTAAAATGTTAGACTTGTGATGAATATGGTCATTATGCATCTAAGTATCCTAAAAGGGAGAAAAAGTATAAAGGAAATTACAAACCTAGAAGAGATAGAGAGTGTTTGTATGCAAATTAAGGAAATGATTATGATGAACAAGCATGAAGTGCTAGTGACAATGAAATTGGATTTGGGGCATTTAAAGAAGAAAGTCCAAAAAAATAGTTTTGGTGTCATAGCTTGAGAATAAATCTAATTGAATAATAGATACTGGTTGTTCACATCGTATGAATGGTGATATAACCAGTTTGTTTACTTCAAAAGTTAGGATGGAGGCATTGTTAGAGTTGGAAATAATGCAGCATGCCAAGTAAAAGGTATTGGATCTATAAGTCTTGATGGTAAAAGTAACACTAAGGTTGTATATTTTGTTGATGGTTTAAATAAAAATATTTTGAGTGTTGGACAACTAGTGGACATAGGTTATCAGCTACAGTGCGCAGAAAAAATATGCATGATTAGAGACAAAGATGGAAAGGTAATTGGAATGGCATATTTGGTTGCAAAGGTAGATGACAGTTGGTTACTGCATAAGAGATTTTGTCACCTAAACTTTGATAGTATTGTGAAGACTAGTAGTATGTTTATGGTTAGAGATTTTCCAAAGATTGTAAAGCCTACTGACACAATTTGCAAGGAATATGTTTTGGAAAAACATAACAAAACTTCTTTTCCCTACAATAAGTTTACAACTACAAAAAATTTAGAGATTGTACACATAGATCTCAGTGGTCCTAAAAGGACTAAGGGATTCTATGGAAAAATGTATTTTATGATTCTAGTTGATGAATTTCTAGAATGATGTGGGTTGCATTTCTTAAAGAAAAATCTAAGGAATTTGGTAGGTTTAAGATATTCAAGAATAAAGTTGATAATTAATATGGTATGAAGATTAAATGTTTAAGATCAAGTAGAGGAGGAGAATTTACTTCAAATGAGTTTAAAATGTATTATGAAGAATATATAATCAAAAAACAATTTAGTTACATAAGCATCAAGAGCTATGTTAGCTAAGAATGATGTGTCCATATCATTTTGGATAGAAGCTATGAATACAACAATCTACACTATGAATAGAGTGCAAGTTAGGAAAGACACAAACAAGACCCTTTATGGACTATGGTTTGGTTATTCACCTACTATTAAGTATTTAGGATTTGTTTGGAGTAAATGTTATATCAAAATAGATGATGATACTGGTAAGTTTGATGCTAGAAGTGATGAAGGTATGTTTCTTGGTTATTAATTTAAAAGCAAGGCTTATAGATGTTATAATTAGAGAACTAAGACTATTATGGAAAGTGGAAATGTGAGAATTGATGAGAAATTTAGGATACAAGAGAGAATAGTTGATTACAATTTAGATGATAATGTTGGTACTAAGCCAAGGAATGAAGAGATATTTCTTGAGACTAACAATGATTTGTAGAATGAAGGAGAGCCAAGGTAGGAAAAAATCTTAGAACCTAAGAGTTGAGATAGAAAATCCTACTTCAGGAAAGAATATGTTAAAGAACCATGTTTGATATCTCAAGTTGAACCTAAAAATGAAGATGAAGCATGTAAAGATGATTATTAGAAACAAGCCATGAAAGAGGAATTGGATCAGATAGTAAAGAGTGAGACATGGGAATTAGTTCCCAAACCAGAAAAAAAGAATGTGATAGGAACTAAATGGTTATTCAAGAACAAGATGAATGAGCAAGGTGAAGTTGTAAGGAAGTTGTAAGGAATAGATTATGGGGAGACCTATTCTCTAGTGGCTAGAATAGAAGCAGTAAGATTATTCATAGCCTATGTAGCAAAGAAGAAATTCAAAGTGTACTAGATGGAGGTCAAGTCAACATTTCTAAATGGAGAAGTTGAAGAAGAAGTGTACATTGAATAGCCTAAAGGTTATCATATGAAAAATGACAAGGACATAGTATGCAGACTAAAGAAAGCATTGTATGGCTTAAACCAAGCACCAAGAACTTGGTATACAAGGTTAGACAAGTATTTGACAAAGCTCGGATATAGAAAAGCTATGGAAGATATGTAATGCCCTATCCGGAGATCCTTGGAACAAGGATGAAATACAAGAAAGATACTTTTTTTTAAAACCAAGTGTAATAGCACATGATAACAACCTACATAGATCAAAAGATCACAATAGAAGACTAACAAACATCCAAAACCAATGGATCTCCAAATATCACCACTGACTAAAACATAACAAATAAAACATAAGAGATCAACCAAGCTAGAAGAAAAAAGTGAATTCCTAAAAGAAGGCTAAGGCTGAAATCCTTAAGCCTTGAAATTTGGCTAAGTCTGAATTTCTGAAGCCTTGAAATTTTCTAGAATCTTAATCTTAGCCCATAGAGGTTTGGAACCTATCTCAAATGGATCATCACATGTATTAAAATATATCTTAAGTATAAGAAATTATACTTAAACGATATATTTAAACCCCTACGAAATTCTTTTTGAACTAGGAAGGTGTAAAACCTAAAATGGTGTCCAAAACCAATTTCCAAACTTTTCTCTAACAACCCTAGATAGCCCCTATTTTTTGTGCGAAGGAAAAGAATGCCAAATACTTAAGATATGTTTGAAACCCCTATGAAATTTATTTTGAACTAGGAAGGTGTAAAACCTAAAAGGGTGTCCAAAACCAATTTGTAAACTTTTCTCTGACAACCCTAGATAGCCCCTATTTTTTGTGTGAAGGAAAAGAATACCAGATTCTCATGTGAAGAAGTTCCTTCTTATGAAAAGAAGTGCATAGTGCCATGCAAAGAAGTGCATTCTACATGAGGAAGTGCATTCCAACAATAAAAACTAATACTGAGTTTCACACAAAGAAGTGCAAAGTTGCGCGAAGAAACTCACCGTGTCATGCAAAGACTTGCATTATCATGCCAAAAAGTGTAATCTTGCACAAGATCTAAAATCAGCTCGCAAACATGAAACACAACAGAAAGCTAAGGAAACTATGAAACAAATTTTCTCCACACCAGGGAGTACTGGATCCACATTTCAAAGCAATAACACTCGACATAAATAAAAAAGATGAAGAGATGGAACCTAATCATCTAATCAACATTAAAGGAAATAATAAAAAGAAACATCATAGTATACTGAAAGCAACATTGCATTAAAACATAAATAACATGTAACATTCCCAAGCTATCAATTGGATAGTCGGTACTATCATAATGGAAATATTACTACTAAACATGCTACAAAAGAAAAGGAAATCTAACATGCTAGTGAAAAAAAAACATAAGATTATCCTACTAGTAGATACATCATCTATCATATGCTAAACATCATAATAAGGAATGCATCAAAAATAAGGTCAACTAACATGATAAAAAAAATCCCAATGAAAGCATAAATTACAAGAGAGTGTACTCCAAAACTAGAAGTACCAAGTGGACACATCCAACAATGGTCACACTAGGACAATAGACCATCTCTGTACACCAGTCCTTAGTAGTGGTGAAGGTAGCTACACCTCTTAGGAATGTGGCACCTATAGGTCCACACCCATCGTGCTGATGGAGATAATGATCAAACCACAAATACATGCAGAACAACATCCATGGCTAACACACATGCCAAGCAGTATGATGATTGAATCTAAGACAAAGACAATGAATAAACTATAGGTCTTAGTCAAAAATCTCAATGGGCTACTCTGTAGGGTCTAACATCATGGAGAGTCACTTGGCATTGAAAAGCCCAAGCTAGGACTTGTGCAAATTCAACATCCCTCAATGGAAAGTCTCTAGCACCCCAAATCTTTTATTATCTTAAGTTTATTACCACCCAGTATTTTATTTAATTATCACTTAATTAAAGCTTTCTTCACCAACCCTCTAGGCACAATGATCACCAAGTTGCAAGGTAGAAGCCCCCTCCATATGCTACCCTACCCTACCCATGCTCATCCAATGATGAGTACCTGTAGGCATGCAAATTTCCAATTCAACCCTGAAGATCACAATTTTTAGAAGTACCACAGAAGATCGAGCCCTACAAGTCACCCGACAGATGTACTCATGTATGGCACACCACCATCACGAACATCAACACAAGGATTGGATGAGAACCCAAAAATAAAGTGCAAAAGTGGTCTGACGAATATCTAAATGGATCATCCAAGTCCACGACCCACATTGTGCCAAGAAAACAGGGTAGCACACAAAATGAGGCAAAAACCCCAAATATTGGAAAATTTCCAAAATTAAAATCCATTTGGCCTTTGGGTATAAAAACTCCAAAAATCCAAAAATAATTCAAATCAGACACTGTATGCAAAAATGGATAGCATAATGGCTCAAAAATCCAAACCCCCATTTCAAAAAAAGGGAAAGTGTTCATATCTGACCAACTGGATAGAACTAGCATACATAAACGGAGAGGAGCACTAGTTCTCATACTCCTAACATACTGCTAAAAGAAATAGAAGTTGAAATAGAGTAAAAGCAATAAAATGTTAAAGCCCTACCTGTCAACAAAGGGGCAAATACTAAAAATAGCTAGATAAAACAAATACCTCGCCGAATTTGCCAAAAGTGACGGCAAAGCAAGGTCTTCTGGAATCAGATCCAATGAGACTAATCTCATAAAATTCCCATGCTTGCAGCTCCCAGAACAAACAAAAAGCCAATCCTTCATAAGAGGTTTTCTCATATTTTCTCGCAAATTCTATTTCTAAAATGTGAGAAGTGAATAATAAATTCACTTTTCAAGTGAATAGTCAATTATGGCAAACAAATAGTTAGAGTAGCTAAACTTTGATTCGACCCAAATGAAAATAGGTTATTATCTGTAACAGAAATTCACCTAAGGCAAAGCTTCCAAAAATTAAATCTGAAAAGATCTAAAAATCGAAACCCAAAATTAGAGAAAATAACTTAACTCTCTTGCAACAAATGCGAACTTCTAAATGCACAGACATGTTCACTGGTCTAATTACATAATGTAGATGAGTTTGGATTTACTAATCACCAAAAGGTTTTAATTTAAACAACTAAAATAAGGGTATGTCAACCATACAGGGATAACATTGGTAACATATGAACAACTAAATCACTAACTCCATAGGCAACTACCAGGGATATAATTCATGCACACTAAAACACATGATCATGTCTAATTGCATATAATATAGTAGATAAAGCAATTAAAACATTAATTAACTAATTAATCCATTTACATCACTCATGTTCATAGGAAATGTAAAGAACAAGAATGAAGTAAATAACCATAACATAGAATCCATCTCATAACATACTCAACAAATATGTCCAATAAACCATAAAACCAGATAACATCATAGATCTACTATCATCTCAAAATAGCATCAACATGCAAAATGATAAACTGAGCAACATAGCAGTATAACATCTATGGTACTAAGTCAAAGTATAACATCTAACCCTTGGGTCATCATAAGGTACAAAATAAGAGTATCATTTATCTCTTGAATAAAAAATAGACAAGTACAAACTACAAACATGAGAGGCACTACAAGATAGTAATCTCTGTTGGAAAGAAATTGATGATGGTTTGATGATTTTGGTAATATTTTTTTGATGATATCATATTTGTAGAAAATGATAAGGAAAGTGAGAAGCTTGTACAAGATATGAAGAAATAATTTGAAATGAGTATGATAGGACATATGAAATATTTTCTAGGATTACAGATTGTAAAGAAGCAATCTTTATTTCTCAGACTAAGTACTTGAAGGATTTACTAATTTTTTTTGTTTTGGAAATATGAAAACCCATTCGAGCACCTATGGTAACTAGACACAAGTTATCGACCAAGGATGAAACACCTACTATTGGGCAGAAGATGTACAGTTCTATGATTGGAGGACTGTAATATTTGACTTACACAAGGCTAGATATAGCAAATGTAGTTGGAATTGTTGCAAGATTCCAAGCTGATCCCATAGGATCACATTATGTAGTAGTCAAAAGGATATTTAGATATCTAAAAGGAACATCTAAATTTAAATTTTGGTATGACGGATCTCAAGATTTTACTCTAAGTTCTTATATTGATGCTGATTGGGTAGGTAGTATGGATGATAGAAAGAGCACCAATGGTGCAACGTTCTTTCTTGGAGGAAGATTAATTTCTTGGTTAAGAAAGAAGTAGGATTGTACATTACAAAGTACAGTGGAAGAAAAATATGGTGTAGCAACAAACAATTGTAATCAAGTTGTGTGGATGAAGTAGATGATAAAGGATATAAGCATAGAAATCAGTGAACCAATTGTCATATATTGTGACAACACAAGCATGGTATCACATGTTGAGAAAGAAAGTTGTAGAAAAGGAAATTAAATTGGAGTACATGAGCACCAAAGATAAGATTGTAGATATATTCACTAAGCCTCTTCCCAAAGAGATATTTGAGTATCTATGAGGTATGCTTGGGGTTATGCCAATTTCTACATTAGAGTAATAGATGCAAGAGTGCATTAGTATAGTGCAATAGAATACCATTTTTTCTAGACTAAATGTTGATGCTTCCTATATGGGGGAGTATATATGATGGACAGAGTCATCTAGGACTATTGTTGGATATTGTTTTTAACAATGTCTTTGGATACTTGAGCTAAGTAAGAATCAATTGGTGCAAATTTTGATGCAGTAAATTGTTGTTGAAACCTTTGACATTGATGTCAATGGGGGAGAATTTCAAAATGAAAAGCAACATGGAAAAATAGCATGTATTTTAAGACAGTTGGAGAAGTTCGGCATGAAAATTAGCATAGAAAAACAACATGTACAACATGATAGTTGGAGAAGTTCAACATAAGTATAGCATGTTTGAAATAAGTATAGCATGATATGATAGTTTACACATTGAGGTATATAAATTGGGAGAATGATTGACAAAGAGGATTTGAAAAGTAAAATGTACAGTCTTTTTTGTTTATATTCTTGGAACTAGATGTTTTTCATTTACATTGCCATCAATTCCAAAGGGGAAGATTATTACAAGATTGTTGGAAGCATGAATTATAATGACACTCCTACGGGGGAGTATTGTAGATATGTTACTATGATGGCATGTTACATTCATGACTGAGTTTTTCATTGATGTCAACATAGTAGTTTTTTGTGGTATCTACAGAAGAAGAATGGAAAGACCAAGTTGGTGCAAATGACTAGTTGAGTATTCTAACTATATGAGGTTATGAGAGATACATCTAAGTACCTTGTATATCTAGTTAAGATCAGAACAAGAAATGATAAGTCTAGAAGAAGTTATGTGAGTTTTAGTGATGTTTGTTCTAAGATAGAGTTTAGAGACGCATGTTCTAGTAAACTTGTTATATCTCCTAGAAGAGTTGTTATTATGAGAATCAAGGTTGAGGATGTGAAGAGAACATGTTGGTGATGATGTGGCTAAGTTCTCTCATCATAATATTGTGTGTATGGAAAAATATTCAAGTTGCAAGATGGAAGGTTAATGTTATCACTACATGTAACATATTCTTAGTGAGGTCTCATAATAATTAATTGATAAGGACTAACATCTAACTCAAAAATAATTTTATGGACTTAGTATAAAGGAAGGAAATTTTATTTTACCATGTGATGTTTTGATATGATTGAATGATCAATGATAAATAGTAGAGAATGCGAAGTTGAGTAGAGTAGAGTAGAAGTAAAGGAAACTTCACTGCCGAGGTTTTGCTAAGTAATCTGAGCTTTGATATTTGAATTTGAAGTTTGTGACCTAGTCTAAAAGCTTTGAAAGTGATTGGTTTGATTAACAGAGAAAAGGAAAGAAGAACATAATAGTAAATTACTTGTTTGAGTAGTGAGCTCTTCTTGTAGTTGAAATTGCATGTTTGGGTAGTGGGCTCATCTGGCATACATTGTACTACAACTCCTAACAGGGTTGGTATCTTCTGTCATGGATTCAAAGTCTCCTAATAGGGGCTCTATGTAAAAAATGTTGTAATAGAATCTTAACAAGGTCCATCCTCTTACAAGGAATATTTATATTAGTACATAATCTTATGGGCATCATTCCCACTAGGGTTTTTCCTCTGATCAAGAGTTTCCCTAGTTAACATATGTGGTGTAATTGTCCATGTGCATCCTATTATGATTGTTGTTTACTTTGGTTGAATGGTTAAGTTTTTTTAAAGAAGATAAATGTATTAATTGTTGGATAAATAATTTGTAAGAAAAAGTGATTGAAATGATAAAATATAATAAAATGAAATAGCATGAAATAATAGATTTAATCCAAGAGAGCAAGAAGAGTTTTACCATACAAATGATACAAGATCAATAGAGCAATACCAAAGAGGAAGCAAAATAAGGGACAAGGATTTGATAAGAGGAAAACAAAGAAAACCCCTTGTGAGTATTATGAATGAGGCAAAAGCCTAAGAATGAGAGAGAGAGAGAGAGAGAGAGAGAGAGAGAGAGAGAGAGAGAGAGAGAGAGAGAAGAAATGCAGCAAAATAGCTCATTTACAATAGCATCAAAAACTTAATGTGAATGATGGAGACTAGATGAAAATGAGAGAGAGAAGCACCTCTTTTAAAGAGATGAGAAAGGAGTTGCATGTCTTTGCATGTGTAACTCCCATTTCTATGAATGCCACATTCATAAAAGGTGTGTGCAAAGTGTCAAGTTCCTCTTAAGGAGGAATATCTATTTTTCTTATTAGAGGAAATACAAAAAATGAGTTGTCCTCACAAGTGGACAATAGGACAAGAATGACATGTCTTTTGCATGTGAACTAGAGGACAAATAAATAATACATAAGGGATACCTTGGTTTATCCCAATAAATAAATAAATACAACCAAGGAAAGATTACTACTTCTAACATCCCCCTTTAATCTTTACTTGGGGAGATTTTATCAAAGTGTGTCAAACCCAATTTTCAATATTACAACTTGATTTTTTTTGAAATATCTTCATTGTACAAGAGGTCTCTTATTATCATGGATACATCATTGGAGAGCCAAGAGAAGTGGATAGTCCTTCAAGTGTGTTACATCTTCAAGTGGATTCATATGGCATATGATCTGTACAACAAATAATGATGTCTTGTATGTGCCTTGATGAATTACCTGAAACATAGAAACAAGAAAAAAGGCAACTATCCTCAAGCATAATTTCATCTTATACTCAAGTTAGAAACTTTTTATGTATAAGTAAACTCTCATAAAGTAAATATAAGTGTAACTTGGTACCACAAAGAAATCAAGATAAATCATATCCTACAAAAAACAAATACGTTATCAAAAACCTCAAGAAAAGAAAATAAAAGGCACAAATGACCATAGACAAGGCCAAATAATGAAACCAAAATCAATAATGCATCAATTACGTGGATATAAACAGTCCACTAATAAGTCATTTCACAACAGGTTAATGGGTGATCAATCCATAGCCTACATGACTCACGATTGAAGCAATGAAGTATACATAACATTATATGACATATTTTCAAAGATGTCAAAAGGAAGAAGTATGAGTATTAACAATTGACTGCCTTCAAATAAGAGTAAAATGCCTTCAAAATGGGTCAAATTAACTAAAATTGGAGGGAAACTCCAATAATAAATGGTATTAACCATAAAGTACCAATATGGTAATAGAATGATGCTAAAAAAATATAAACTGCACTTATGTGCCAATCAGTAGAACAAAATAAATGTTGAAGGCAATAGTGTATAATAACTCATAATCCCAAGGAATAAAAAAAATTAAAAAAATAAATTTACTTATGTGAAATAAAGAATGCACTCATATTTGATAAGTGACAAGAGACACAATAATTTGTATATTTATCAGGATATATATGTGGGCCCCCATATATACCCATGAATAAATATACCTAAGCTATCATGGTATGAAATTATGTAAATAGAATTAAGATCATATATAGAACATAATTTCTAAGCAACATACTAAAGAGAAATGCCAAAGATGATGAAAGAGAATTATCAACATCAAACAATATTTGCAGTAATTAATCCTCTTAGGTTGAAGTCCACCTGTTCTAAAAATTGATCTCTTTTACTAAGTACTTTTTGAAACCATTTATTTTTTCTCCTAACAAATTTATCACTAGAGGAAGAGTCATGATGCATGAATGCATCATTTGTTTCAACATTAGCATTATTACCATTATCAATATTAGCATTATTACCATGATCTATAAATGCATCATTACCATTACCATTGTAAGAAAGAATAGGAGGAATAAAGGTAGATATATGAGGAGTAGGGTTTAAAGAAGGAGGTTGGTCCTCCACTAACACAATTCTGTTTCCATGAACTTGTTCATTTTGAGTATTAGAAGAATCATGCACACCATTTCCTGCAAGACAAACATTTTGTGCTATGTGCACTTTGTACATGTCATCTTAGATGAAGCAATAGGAGGTAAATTTTCAACTGTATTAGATGAGATATGCTCATTTTTCAAATGAGCAAGCCTTTCATGCTCCATATTAAAAGTAATATCTTTGTGCAAAGAGTGTCTAGAAGAGGTGAACCCAAAAAATTTAAATAAGTTATCATGGCATAACTTAGCATTAGCAATAAATTCATTAGTGTTAGGATCAATAACAGAGCACATGCCCCTATGAAACTCAACTTTGTAATTTTGACATAATTTTACAATAGAAAGAAGATTGTATTTCAACTCAGGAACATAAAGGACATCATGTAATTTTCTATTTGAAAAACTAACATTACCAAATCCTTCAACTTTGCAACTATGATTATTAGCTAATTGAATTAGAATATTAGAAGGATTGGGTTTTAAATAATCAAACACTTCTTTATGAAAAGTAACATGTTGAGACGCACCAGTATCAATAATCCATTCTAAATTTTTAAGAACATTGTAACTAACAGTAAAAGCATGACGAGATGGATGAGAATTTTGATTATTGTTATTGATAGGTTGCTTATCTTTTTATTTTTTAAAACAATTATTAGTTACATGACCATCTTTCCCACAATAAGTACAGTGGGGTTTTTTATTAGATTGATTAAAATGAGTATTATTACGATGAGTGTTTGGATGATTATTGTGATTATTATTATTATAAGTATTGGAAGAATCATTATTAGAAGATTTAAAATTTTGATTTTGACTTTTAAACACAAAAGCATGTTCATTTGATCTAAAAGTATCAAGTTGTAACAACTTAGCTTCCTCTTGACGTAACAAATTTTGAAAAATACTATAAGTTAATTGAGTAGACAAAGTAGGAATAGCAAGTTGAGAATGAACATTAGTAATAAATTGTTGAAATTGTCTAGGAAGACATTTATTTAAAATAATGGTAATTAATCTAATATCAGTGAGAGTAACACCTAATCCAATTAGTTGACTTTTAATATAATCAAATTTAAGTAAAAATTCATCCATAGATTTGAAATCAATATACCTTAAGTCTTCCAAATTGTCTTGCAATTGAATCTTGCATGATTCAGATGGCCTGTCATACGTTTTCTTTAAAATATCCCAAGCTTCATGGGCATTAGTGCAATGAGAAATTAGAACATATAAATCTGGGTTAAGAGATATACCAATGAGGCCAAGGGCTTCCTCATTTTTAGTATTCCATGCATTTTGTTCATCTTGTGTAGCTAAGGCACCAAGAACTACAGAAGGGTCAGTAGAAACATCTAAAATATGCTTAAAATGAAATATAAACGAAACATGAGTTTTTCAAGCATGATAGTTTGAGTTATTTAACTTGATTTTTGGAATTAAAGTCGACATGATTTAAAAATTAGGTTTAAAATTTAAATAATAGATTTGAAATAAAAAAGTGAGACTTATTATCCACAAGAATGTTAAATAATTATTAAGAGATTTAGAGAGTCAAAATTTAAAATTAAAATATTTCCTGCAAAACCACTGGTCAGATTGAAGAAATAGGAAAAATAAAAATTTAAAAAACTAAAAAAAAAATGTGTTACACAAAGAGAGCGATAAATTTTTTAATTTAACTCTATTTTCAATAAAATTTAAAGAGTTTTTTCATTTTTATGTCTTCTAAATGCTATTCAAATTGTAGCCAAACCCAGATCACGGATTGAGAGATATCATAAAAATACAAACTGTTGTCTTAAAATTTGAAAAATAAATAATATTGCACATATAGTACAATAAATTTTGCAATACTATTCTGATACAAATGAAATTTAAAGATTTTTTTTTATTTTTATGTTTTCTAAATGCTGTTAAAATTTCAACCAAACCCAGATCATAGATTATGAGATATAAGAAAAATACGAACTGTTGTATTTTCCTTTCTAAAACAAAAACAAAACAAAACTTGAATTTCAAAAACTTAAAAAGCTTGCAACAGAAATAGGGTTAGGTATAATAAAAAAATTAAAAATAAAGAATCCTTTGGCGGCAAGCCTTCCAAAGGAGGTTAGAAAAAATAAAAAATGAAGAACTCTTTGGCGGTAAACCTTCCAAAGAGGGTTAGAAAAAAAATTTGAAGATTGAATAAAAAACTTGCAAAAAAAATAGGAATGATTTTTTTTCTTTACTTCTCCTCTCAACAAAGTTCTCCAATATGGTAACCTTCACAAAAGCTCAAAACAAGGATTAGAAAGCTCTGATACCATGTAAGAAAAAGTGATTGAAATGGTAAAATATAATAAAATGAAATAGCATGAAATAATAGATTTAATCCAAGAGAGCAAGAAGAGTTTTACCATACAAATGATAAAAGATCAATGGAGCAATACCAAAGAGGAAGCAACACAAGAGACAAGGATTTGATAAGGGGAAAGCAAAGAAAATGAGAGAGGGAAGCACCTCTTTTAAAGAGATGAGAAAGGAGTTGCATGTCTTTGCATGTGTAACTCCCATTTATATGAATGCCACATCCATAAAATGTGTGTGCAAAGTGTCAAGTTCCTCTTAAGGAGGAATATCTATTTTCCTTATTAAAGAAAATACAGAAAATGAGTTGTCCTCACAAGTGGACAATAGGACAAGAATGACATGGCCTTTACATGTGGACTAGAGGACAAATAAATAATACATAAAAGATACCTTGGTTTATCCCAATAAATAAATAAATACAACTAAGGAAAGATTACTACTTCTAACATGATTCAACCACCCCAGTTATCTTGGTGGACTATTATTTCTAACAATTCCTTGGTTTAGTAACAATATTCACATCATTAGAATCATAATCAAATACTAATTCTTGCATCCTAAATTTCTCATCAACTTTTAAATTTTCACTCTCAGCAATAGTCTTAGTTCTTAGATTATAACATCTATAAGCTCTTCTTTTTAATGAATAACCAAGAAACACACCTTCATCACTTCTAGCATCAAAGTTATCAAAATCATCATCCCTTTTGATATAACACTTGGTACCAACAATTCTAAAATACTTAACTGTAGGTGAGTGACAAAACCACAATTCATAATGTGTCTTTTTTGTGTCTTTTTTGACTTGTACTCTATTCATAGTGCATAAATTATTGTATTCACATCTTCTCTTTGAAACATCTTGGATACATCATTCTTAGCTAACATATCTCTTATTGCTTTTATTATTGAACTATTTCTTCTCTCTGTAATGCCATTCTCTTCAGGGGTTCTTAGAGATGATAATTATCTTTTGATTTCATTAGCTTCACAAAAGATGTTAAACTCATTTGCAGTAAATTCTCATCCTCTATTTAATCTTAAACATTTAATCTTCATACTTGATTCATTCTCAAATCTATCCTTGAATATCTTTAATTGATCAAATAGCCCATATTTTTCTTTAAGAAATGCAACCCAGAACATTCTAGAAAAATCATCAACTAAACTCATGAAGTACCTTTCATCACAAAATCCTTTAGTCTTCATAGGACCACTAAGATCTACATGTACAATCTCCAATTTTGCTACAGTAGTAAACTTCTTTCTAGGAAAAGAAGTTCTAGTATGCTTCTTGAGTACACACTCCTTGCAAATTGTGTTAGTAGGCTTAACAATATTAGGCAAATCTCTAATTATAAGCATACTACTATCTTCACAATGCAATCAAAGTTTACATGAAAAAATCTCGTATGCCATAACCATCTATCATCAACCTTTGCAACCAAACATTTCATTTTAGTAGGATTCAACTAAAATACATTACCTTTAGATCTAGTTCCTATTCCAATTACCTTTACATCTTTTTCTGTAATCATGCATGTCTTCTCTATGAACTATAATTGATAACATTTATCCACTAGTTGTCTAAACAAAATATACATCTTGAGTGATATTTTTGCCATCAAGAGTTATAGATCTAATACATTAAAAATTACACACTTCATTTTTTCCAATTCTGACATTGCCTCCATCATGACTTTTGAAGTCAAATTAATTTTTCATATCACCAATCATATGATATAAAAAGCCACTGTCAATTATTGAATCAAGTTTCTTTTCAAGCTATGATACCAAGGCTATTTTCTCTAGACTTTCTTCTTTAATTGCTATAAAACCTATTTCACCATCACAAGCACTTACTACTTGATCATCAAAATCATCTTCTTCATTTTCATACAAACACTCTTTATGTCTTCTCAGTTTGAACATTCCTTTATACTATTTCTCTCTTTTAGGACATTTAGATGCATAGTGACCAAACTCATTACAAGTCCAACATTTACACATTTTCTTACCATTATTTTCTCTTCTTACCAGAAGGGCTACTCCATCTATCATTCTATCCTCATCAAATCTGCTACTGCTAGCAAAGTCTACTCTAGCACTTGTGCTCCTTGACAATCTAGGTCAAATATTCAAGATTGTCTAAGCTCATTCTCAACTACTTCAAGTCTCCAAAGAAACATCTCCTTTGTGAAATATTTGGTACAAGATATCAAAAACGGTATCATTTTAACTACTTGCTTAAATGGTGGCATTACACTCTTAAATATCTTCCAAATCATCTCATCATATTCTTTGGTTCCCCCTTGAGATCTAATACCTTTATTAATTTTTGATATCCTATTGCCAATGTGACCAATCAATCAAATAAGGTGAGATATATTGTTTTCAGTTATGGCAACATATGTTTTGCAGTTTAGTTATGATCATTTGTGAGGGAAAATTGTCTAAGTATTGGACAATGTTACAACAACATGACAAGATTTGTTGATAGCATAATATTCCCTTACAATATTCTCTTTGCAATTAACACTAGATGCATGACATAATCCTATTGATACATTCTAGTGCACATGTCCATATGAGCAACCTAGTTCAAGTTATGAAGGAAATATTGATGTAGTTATCTCACAGTGCATAACAAAGCATGCTAGCAAATTGACTTGTATGACTTGTAGAATTGTTTTGATTACTAAATCTTGAGAAGCTGACTCTAAGGATGATATGTGAGTTGACTAAGGAATAATTTATTAATATGTTTGATATAAGTAAAGAATTTCAATTCCGAAGTTAATTGTGAAATGTGATGAGGTATTATGTGATGCAAGATATGATGCAAATTAATATATGCATAGTTACCCCTCATATGAAGAATACACAATCAAAGGACTTGTGAAATAGAACAAGTGATCTAGTGTTGTATGTATATCTATTCTCTTTAAGAACTCAATTTTATAATTGCATGTTAGGGCAATGGGCTCTTCTTGCACTCATTTGTATATAATCTACCAACTCCTAGCAGGGTTGAGGCTTCTAACAAGGCCTAGTCTCCTAATAGGGACTCGAGACACTCTATAATCTTCATAGGCTCCTAACATGGTCAATATCCTTAATTGGATTCTTATATATAGTTAATCATCTTGTGGGTTTCATCTCCACCGGTGTTTCCCTAGTTAACAAAATATGGCGTTATGAGTTCTTTTTATATATGGTTGTTTATACATTTCAACATTGTTGTTTTATTTCCATATGCCTATATTAAAGTAATTAATAATATCTAGTCATAGGAAAAATGATTGAAAATTTTGATTCGCCCACCCTCTCAGTATTATCTATTTCTAACAATTGGTATCAAGGCTTACTTATTCAAAAGAGGCCTAACATCTTGAATAAGATCCCTATGGATATCAAATAGTTGAAGAAGAATCTTGAAGAAGCTCTTGAACAAATTGATCTCCTTACTAATGAAAGAGATGGCCTCAAAGATGGATATAAAGATGCAAAAGCTTACATTGGTGAACTAAAGGACAAGATAGATGACTTGAAGCAAAAGGGACCTAGTGAGAAAACTAGTGATGATATATTGAAGATCTAAATAAAGAAAATGAGATCTTGAAACATGATTTAAAAACAGTTGAACTCAAGATAAGTCTTAAGAAAAATGGAGAAAAGAATGACTCTAAAATAAAAGCTTAAAATGTAGAACTAAGATCCTAGTTAAGCAAGGTAACATCTGAATTGGAATTTATCAAGTTAGAGCATGCTGAATTAGAGAAATAAAATACTATTGTGAAAGGTGAATTGGTGCAAACTAAATAGCAACTTGAGAAATTATATACTAGCAGTGAAAAGATTGAAGAAAAAATATCTATACAAAGATCTAGTTATGATAAAATTGGACTTGTATTCTTCCTTGGACAATTCACCAAGAAGTCTATCAAAAGAAAAGAACCTAATACTCTTGAAGTAAAAAAGGATCTAAGTATAAGCAAAACAGATGATATATCTAAAGACAAGGAGAATGTTACTCACTTTGAGAAATCTAAAGAATCTGATCAAGATGAGGATATTAGAAGAAAAGAATCTCATGGTAGGTGTAATGAACTTGAACACACTAGAGATGATTGCAAAGCTAAGTCTTTTAAACCTATTTCAAATTTTTATTATCATAATTGTCATGGATATGGACATCATGTAGTAGTTTGTAAAAAATCCAAATTTGATAATGATAATGCAAATAGTAGAATGTTTAGGAACATTAACCATGCAAGAAAAAGAAGAAGATCTCACAACAATGAGAGTGGAGAAAGAAGACAAATTGTTTGTTACAGATGCAACAATCTTGGACACATTGCAAGGAATTGTAGAGCACTTGACAACCAAAATAATGAACAAAGAAGGAATGTAAGTGTATGTCAATTATGTAATAACTTTGGACACAAAATTTTTTTTTGCAAAATGGATAGAAAAAACCTTAACAGGAATTAGAGTCATAGAAGAAATAACAAAAGGAATGATGACAGTCTGAAAGATGAAATGAAGGAACTGACACAAGAATTTAAGGAAACATTTGTAAAGGCAAAAGAAACTGGAAATTGTCATACAGCTTAGGAAGAAGCACATCCTAATGTACCTAATAGGACAATAAAGTCACTTATTATGTGTGACTCATCCTACCTAAATTAAGCATTCTTATAAAATAGTGTGTCAATTAATGATAACTAATGTTAGAAGGAATATCACAAGTTGCGTAGTTAACAACATATACTAGACATGGAAAGGAGTCTACAGGAAAGTGCGAATTGCTTAAAATTATTAGTATAAGGATATGTAAGAAGAATAAACTCTCTATTATATAGAGAAAATATTTTGGATAGTGGTAGATACTCATTTAATCTAAAGTATAGATTGTGAAAGATTTAAAGGACACAAATTGATTTATGAACATCATTTTCTTGTGTGAAATCTTAAGTGCAAGATTGAAGTGAGATTTGAAGTGTTAAATAAATTTGTAGATATGTGAGTTCACTGAAAACCCTAAAACATAAAATTAAGCTATTTTTCAATTTTTTTGAGTATATTTTTATAAATGGAAAGACAAGAAGTTTTTAATGTAAGAAATAAACCTAGATATAACTTCAAGAAACACCCATTTGTTTCTCTGCTTGATGACCCTATTGGAGCATTTTTGAAAGTACCAAAAAATGTGATTCTTGTTGAGGATATAAGAGGTTATATTCATTCCAAAATTGAAAGCATAAGAGATATAAGATTCATTAGGAATTGGAGAAAATGTGCAACAATGATTAGTCACTAAACTATAACATACATACCTAGAACAAATTAACCTAGTTAAGCACATATTCTATATAGACTTTGATAACCATGAATGGACAAGAATAATTTTGAGTAGAGTTCATGATGACCTTCTATGGTTGGGAGATTCTATTATATGCCTAAAAAATGACCTAATTCACAAAGTCACAGGTTTAAGCAATAAGGATTCAATCCCATCAATGTAAAGAATGTGCACAAATTAGTTGAAACCAATCTCAACACAAGTTTTGATGGCAGAAACATGAAGATCAATACCATTCAAGATGATGGAGTGAGACTTAGTAAAATTTTGGGGTAAAAGTTCAACCATGGATGTAGGATAGATTCAATCCCTGCCAGATTTCTTAATCTATGTGACATTATCTGAACATAGTTGTTGGATAACATATAAAAAATTAAGAAATCAAGGATCCCAGTATTTAGGTTTGAATCCCTATTGACTCATATATTCTTCTATGCAATAAATATGTTTCTTGGTATATCAAATTGGGATGGAAGTACAATGTAGACTATCACTTGTGCATACAAAACTAAACTAGAAACAGTAAGAGATAATGATATTGACAGAATGATGATATTATAACAAGAAAAAATGAAGCAAAGGTATAGGATACCTCCTGCATTGGTAGAAAAGTATAAGTATGAACTATGTTTTATGGTAGAAATAGAATTCACATGCATGGAGATAGTAGTTCCTTGAGTAAAATTTGTTCAACCTATTGGTTATGAAATGAGTGATGAACTAATTGAAGGATATGCATAGATAATTCTACACTCTAAAGTTAATTCTGAATGTCTTAGATGAAGGACATATACAAAGAAGATGAGACAAGTCAAAATAAGTCAAATCATCAAGGACTCAAAGAAGAAGGTAGAAAAAGTGATTGATTCTATATTGAAGGAATCAAGAATGTCAAGGAAGGAATTTGAAGAGCTTAAAGGGATTGCATTTAAAATGAAGACCAGTGGTCAATTTGAACTATTGACCCCTACACCTATTGTAGTGTCTGGATCTACTAAAGAGGTCAATCTATTTCTTACATATCCTACTACTTACATATGTTCTTATAGATTCACCTTCCATCATTTTAGCATCTTGAAATGCAAAAATTCAACTTTGTAGCCTCAATTTCTTAGAATGTTCATCACCTTCAAAATTATCTTCCAGAGCTTTCCAAATTATATGAGAAGTATCAAGTGATTTTACTTGGTTATACTCAATTTTGGGAAGTGCAGACAATAGTGCTTCTCTAGCTCTCATGTTGCCCATGAAAAGTTCCCTTTCTTCTGCGATATAAGTTTCCAAATCTTTTTTTAGAAATGATTGTCTTTTCTAATTTTATAAAGATCTAATATCCTAGACCTATATAGAAAAAATGCATCTTCATCTTTTCCTTCTAGCTACCATAATTTCTTCCATCAAACTTTAGACTATCCTTTCTAAATATGTTCACCATGCATCTCCCAAAGTTGTTAAAATTTATCTTCAAGTACTTGAAGCGCTAATACCAATTGTTAGAAACAATAGTCCACCAAGATTAGTTATCCAATAATTAAAAAAATTATCATCCTTAAATAATCTTAACCATTCAACCAAATTAAACACTAACCATACTAAGATCCACATACATAGTTAGACAAGATATTTTAACTAGGAAAACTCTTGATCAAAGGGAAAATCCCAGTGGAATGATGCCCAGAAGATGATGTACTAATATAAATATTCCTTATTAGAGGATAAACCCTTTTATAAGTCTATTACAACATTTAGTACAAATGAGTCCCTCTTAGGAGACTTTGAATCCTTGTTAGGAGATTCCAACCCTATTAGGAGTTGTGCCAACTCTATTAGTAGTTGTGGAAGGTAGAAGGACCCACTGTCCAAAAAAATTCTAAGGCAAGACCACTGAACTCACTGTCCAACTGATCTCTCAAATATTCCTTGTAAAATAATTGTTTGTATTATACTTTAACTTCTTTCCTCTATCCTATCAATTGGACCAATCACTATTAGATCTTGTAGACTAGGTCACAGACCTCTAATTTAGGTATCAAACTTTAGATCATAGAATAAAATCTCAAAAACAAATTTTCCTTCTCCTTCACTCTACTCTTCTTATCTTCACCTTCCTCTCTTTGTGTTGCTTACAATAATTAACTTCTACCCATATATAATAAATGAAAATGTCCTTCCTTTATATTGAATCCATTAAAAAAATCTCTAAGTTAGCTATTACACCTTCTCAATTAATTATTATAGGACCATATTAAGAACACGTTATACTTAGTGATAACATTAATATTTCACCTTGTAACTTGAATAAATTTTCATATATGTAATATTATGATGAGAAAGCTTAGACATGTCATCTCCAACATGTCTTCTACACATCTTTAACTTTGGCTTCTAAAAATATCAAATCTACTAAGAGGTATAACAAGTTTACTAGAACAAGCTTCTGTAAACTCTATCTCATAATAGTCTTTACTGAAACTTGCATAACTTCTTCTAGACTTCATATCTTATGCTTTTAAGGTTAGTTGCAGATATTGGACACTTATTATAATCCCTCTTTAAACTTGCTAGTGAAAGTACTCAACGATCATTTTGTACCAACTTGATCTTTCTGCTATTCTTCTATGAGATATCACATTAAATTGCTATGTTGACATCAATGCCAAAAATAGTCATGAATGTAACATTTCATCATGGTAATGATCTGATCATATTTCTACAATACTCCCTCATAGAATTATCATCAACATTCATGGTTCCAACAAAGATCATTACTTTATAAAGATTCAAAGAAGAGTCTTTTAGATGTTTCAATGTTTTGCCTCTTCACCCTAATCATTCAACATACACATGGGGATATGTAATCCACACCATGTAAATATTATGTAATAACCTCAACAAGTATTAAATATTCTTTCGAAGTTGTCTTGATAATCATTTTACCTAAAACTCTATTGCAATCCTAACTTTTATATAACTTGTGCATTATTCGACCTCTACTGTTATTAGTGCTCGACATTTCTATTGCCTAACCTTTATTAAATTCCTAATTCTTGGCACATACTATGTTTAACACATACTATATCACTTGGTTCTAATATTCTTGGAACCATACTTGTTCATTAAATGATCTTGATGAATATACCATACTTTACTTGACATCTATATAATTGCTTTGTGCATACTAGCTTATGTACATGACTGAAACTATGTAGATTAGCTCGGTCGTAGTTATGACCATCAGACTTTGCCTTGTAAATGACTACATGATTGACACTAATAGATAAAATAGATTTGATATACCAACATAAGATCTCCACTATCATCTTTGTTCTTGATTTTCTTGACAACCCTTCAAGAAATCAATCTTCTCCTCTAAAAAAACTTAAGCCATATGCTCAAATTCACTTATCAATATCAACAACATCTACACAATAAATCTCCTTTAGCTTCACATTTACTCTGACACATGTTTTTTACCCTTGTGGGACTCTGATCCACCTTTCTCTATGTGTCTCTTCCTCTCATACATCATATATTTGGCTCTTTACTTGTTTAAACATACAATTTGTTCTTTACTATTTTCCACAATCACTATAGATCTTAGGGTTTATGATCAAGTTCAACATGATTCATTATACTAGTCCATCTTCTTAATCATCCTCTAGAAACTTCTTGGAATTCATCTATTAGGTCTTTACCTAATCCTCACCTTGAATTTAATGATTCAACTCATAAATCTTATCTTCAACATAGTTTACATCTCCTAAGAAATCAACTAAGTTAGCTGGGAATTATGATTTCCTTGAATTGATTCTCAACACTGTTACTCAACAATCACTAATTTCTGACACCTGGTCATCACTTAAGCACTTGGTCTCTATAAAACTTCTAGCTTGACATAAACTATCTTTCTTGATCAATACTAATTTTGTAAAAGAAGATTGTTGTAGTATGAAACCTATTATGGGAATAATCATTATTTTATCACTGATGTCAAAGCTTGTACTTTCTAGTAAGACAATTGCTAGTTTTGGTCATAGTGCTATCATTTGACTAATTGATGAAGAGGATTTGAAAAGAAAGGATAACAAGAGTAACTACAGAAAGGTTGAGATATATGGTTTATAAAAGGAGCACTATGACTAAGTAAGACTTTTATGATATAGTGTATTATATATCTACTTAAGGCTACAAAGAAAGGATGCTCAAGTAAAGACAAGAAGAAGACTAAGAAAAAAGAACATCTCTTCCAAGCCTAATCAAGAAAGTAGTGCAAGTCGAGCACTTAGTTCAAGCTAAGAAAAAAGATGGTTATAACCAAGCTGAGAAATTTTGGTATGTGTTGAGCATCAACAAACTTAGTTTGTGCATCAATATTGACTGAGAAAGACTTATTTCATGATGATAAACCTAGTGTTGACTAAGCATTAGAAGACAATTATTGCCAAGTAAATAGCATGTTATTGCCAAGTCACAGTATAAAGAGTTTTATGAAGATTTGGTGAATATGAGCTAATATAAGTTGATTTCTTGATTGTGTGAAGTATGTTGAAGATAAGCTTGATGAGCCAATGGCACAAAATTCAATATAAATTGTTTGATGATGAATTTGAAGAGGATTTAAAAAGAGAAGTTTCTAGAGGGAACATAATGGAAAGAAGGGAGGATTCAATGAATCTAACCTAACCCTAAGATGTATGATTGTGATGAAGTGACAAAAGCTCAAAATTCTCTATTTAAGGAGATACAAGGCTAGAAGAAAAGAGTAAGTGAGAAAGAGAAGGAATCTGGATGTGTTTCTTCATATGGTGGCTAAAGGAATGAAGCTCTAGTTACCATACTAAGCAAGAAAGTTTAAGGAGGTGAAGGCTTGAAGAGTGACCAAGCAATCAAAGACAAAGGGGAATGAATGCCATGTAGAATGGAGAGCTGAATGAGAGATCTAAAATTTGCAAATGAGTTATTTTGTTATCAGATCAAGTCCTACTATTACTTTCTAGAAATTGTATAAATCCTTTGGATTAAGGTTGACTTAACAGTCATGAGTAAATCCTATAAATGGGTGACATTCTAATGGAATGTTCTAAATTCCTCTAACAAGGACCACATTTAACAGGGTGATTGAAATCCTTTAATCAAAGTCACATTTAACCATGTGTATTGTAACCTTTAACATGGTTGGATCCTCATAGAGCTCACTTTAGAAGAGTGAAAATGGGTAGCATGTTATTGGTGGTTTTTCCCAAATTGGGTTTCCACATTAAATCCTTGTGTCAAATTGTGTGATTGAATTTATGGTATTAAATGTTTACATTTTTGCAAATTTCATTTGACCTAGGAAATTAATATATAAAGGTTTGAGATATTGGGTGATCTAATAAATTCATGCACACGTATTTACTAAGTACTTAAAATTTTAATTTGTACATTTGGACCTTGGATAACTAATTCACCTCCCTGTCAATTATTCTAAATTATTCCAACAACTGATGCTCAATCAACATTAAATTTTCATGACACATACTATGGGTCGGTTGATATTAGCATCACTTGACATTCCTTAATGTTTTACTCTATTTCTTGGCTTAGCTTAACTTTACTGATATAAAAAATCACTTTGTCTCATCAAATTCTATCTAATCAAATGGTCATTGTAGCTTCCTTTTCATAAATGAACCTTTCCTCTAGGTGCTATTGTTATGAGAAATTTCGCAAATCCTCTTCATCAATGAAATAGATATGAAATTTAGATTAGGTAGAAATATTTTTTATCAGTAGATTTGACATTAATGATAAAACAACAATTGTTCCAATTGCAAGTTTCCAACAATCTCCCTCTTTTGCATTGATGGCAACATCTCAATATTAGCAATAGCTCAATATCTCAATGTATCTAACTTGGTTACCATAGAATCCAAAAGATTTCACTCTGATTCTCTTTTCTAATTTTCTCCCTCTAAAATAATAGATCTACCTCTTAGATACATCTGTCCTTCTATTTATAGATATTTTGTTGTGGCTCTTATATATCTCCTTCTTTGGTGTATCTCTCCATCTTTAACAACAATGTCAAAGACACTTAGCTTTATTTGCTTCAATCTCTTTGTGCATTTTAATGATGTAAATTTTGCATGTCTAGCTAATCTACCATCTATCTATGACTGATCTATTATTCTATACTTGACTATCTACCTCAAGCATTTTCCAAAGTAGAGTTGTATTGCATCAAAATGCAAGATATTCTAATTAGCCAATTTATGCAATGCACCTTGTCTCCTTAAGTAGTTTTTTATGGGAATTAATCCTAATTTACCTCTAACATATTCATAAGAATCTTTAGGTAAAGATTTACTAAATATGTCAACAATTTATTCATTGGTGTGCACATATTCTTACTTCACTTCTTTGTCTCGAACTGATTCTCTTCAGTAGTGATACTTGATAGGAATGTGTTTTATCTTAGTGTGCATCACTAGATTCTTTGAAATGTTAATATTACTTGTGTTATGATGCAAGATCATCCTAGGGTTTTTACCAATCCTACATGTTGGATATGTTTTGGCTAAATGTTGTGGACTTAGTCACTAAATAATGGTGCTTAGTTGCTGAAGATTCTAGTTTTGGCTGAGGAACTCAGTCATTAAAGGGGCTTGGTTAGTAAAGGATCTTGGTTGATACGATTTTCCTAGCATCTATTATACTTGGTCAGTGTTTTGTGCTCAACTTGAAGTGGGTTTGTTGATATTCATTGTAGTTCTTGGCATGTGTTGGTTGCTTGGCATGCACTAGGAGCTCGGTAGTACTTGTGAGTTTGTTGACACTAGGCTTGGTCTTGGTTCATGTAGGTCTCAAGTTGTATGTGAGATAAATTTTGGGTATTTAATTTGTATTGTAGCCAACTTGTGGCTCAACATATATTTAATGTGAGGGATATAATTTAATTTGTAATGAATTGGGATGACATGTGGCTTAGTTGGGTATAAGTAGGGGCTTTTGTGGAGTCTTTAGGCATGGTGATCCATCTTGGAGAAGAGAATGAAAAATTTGATGAGCTAGTAGCTATGGCTTGAGAACCAAAGAATAGCTTGGAGGACTAGAGGGTACAAGTGTAGATTCTCCTTGGTGTTCTTATCAAGTTGTGGATCTAGACTAACTAAGAGTAGTGTTATTTGGATCTTGTATAACTATTAGTGTAATTTCTATTATATTTGGCCCTAACTTCGAAGGCCTTGCAACTAGGCATTTTCCATGTAATCAATTATTTATGAATGAAGTATTGTGACTTGATATCAAATCTTGCATTGTTGTTGCTAGGACATCTCCTTTGGGGATTCTCATGCCTTGTACTACATCATGTTATTGTTGGAAATATATATGATATGCTAAGTTACTGAGAGGAGAGGGGTGAATCAGTAACTAATAAAACTTAATCCTTTATCTCACCAATTATTTCTTTATGTGAGTTCTAATCTAATTGCTTGCATGAAAATATGAAAGCATTAAAACATTCATAACACTTTGACACATAATATGGTGACCCAAAAAACTTCCAAATAGAAAGTAAAACTAGGGTGGGGATGATATCCACTAGCTTTAGTACTATAGTATAAATTTAGCCTATTAAGGCTTACAATGATCACTTCTGATGATCTTCCTTGTTAGGAGTAATAAGGACTGTTAGGTCCACCTTGCAAAAGGATTTACAAACATACAATGAAGTATGCACTCAGTAAAGAGATTTACAAAATACCATTATGTCTACCTTGTGAAAGGATTTAAGTAATCCACTTGTTAGGATGAAACAGTGACTGACCTCTAATCTATAGCTTGGTTTACTAAATGAGATTCCTTTGAGTGTAATGATCACCTTGTTGTGATAGATAAATCTTTGCTACTCCTTATACTATTAGAGCCTTTGTATTTCACACTTCTTCTTTTCTTTACATGTTACATATCATATATTTCTCATTTCATACATTTGGATGTGATGCAATACATTACATATATACCAATCCAAATTACAATTCAGAAAAGTTAGCTACAATACAAGTTTACACAAAATACATAAAGTCATCCCAACTAAGGAAATAAGGTTTTGAAGACTAGCTCGGTGAGGTTTTGATACTTGACATCCACTATCAATGCTCAACATCATCATGCATTTGGTAGACATAGAAGCTCAGTCCATACTGGTCACTTCCAAGTAGTCTAAACTTGGTCTGCATCGGTGACTTAGTGAATACTATGAAACTTGACATATAAATTGAATCACTTGATTCACACTACATAGCTTAGTCAATGCCATCACTATGAGCTCAGTATAAACTAAATCACTTGGTTAAAATTGATTAGATCGGTCAATATTGGATTTATATCACTATAACTGTGAACTCAATAAGAAATGTATAACTTGGTTTGCACTAAGAAACTTGGTAAACACTAAGAAGCTCAATTTACATTGCTAATTACCAACTTGCTAGAAATTGCTTGATGCAACCTGAATACCATTCCTTGAACTTGGTAGGAACTGTAGAACTTAGTAGAGTCTGAAATTCTTTATTAATACTATTAACTGTATAATAGGCTTGGTAGATATTATCTATATGAATAAGTGTATGTCACTAATAACAAACTTGACTACAATTTCAACAATCTCCCCCTTTGGCATTAGTGATAAAAACACTTATCACTCAAAACAAAATTCTCAAAAAGTTCAATACACCTTTTATTCTTCATCTTGTGTCTTCAACTTGGTAGAGTACTCCTTTTTTGAGATTTTTCAAAATTGCTTTTGTAGGAGATGTTTCTCTGAATATATGTACATGTGTATAATATGATGTTGCTCCCCCATACATATATATTCAATGTAATATACATCTTCTCACATCTTCCTTTGTACAATATGCTTTACATGTTATATACATTTACATCTTTTTCCCTTATATATTATGCTTTATACATTTTCTCCCCCTTCTTGACATAAATACCAAAGGTGTAATCTATACAATAATACCAAAATGTGACAAGAAATTAGAATGTACCTTTAGGATCAATGCCATTGTCTTGTCCCATTTATCTTACAACACCTTGCTTTTGTGTAAGGGTAAGTGCACCAAGTTGTGGTGCCAAAAAGGTGACACAATTTTTTTTTTTACAATTTTCAATACCATGTACATGCTATAGTGTGTACACACTTTTAAAAAGGAAAAAATATTATAACTGGGCTGCATACCTGCAGCCCACTCATTTTCACTTATTTTTCCTACTTCTCCTCGCAGCAGTGTGTATGTAGATTGCAACAAACCAAGCTTTTCACCACTTGCCTTGCAAATATGCCTCCTCGCCATCAAAGTTCAAGATCACAAGCACATTGTATGTTATCTAAATTCCTTTTTGCATTGTTTGATACATTTTTTGTATTATTTTGTAGGTTTTTCACAAATTTTCTTAGATTTGTTTACTTATTTAGATTTCAATTGATTTCTTATTAGGAAATGTCAATAATAAACCAACAAATCACCTAGAAACTCAAAAACCTCAAGAAAATCTAAATGAAAACCCTCCACAAGAAGAACAACAAATTTTGCAACATGAACCAATTGCAAGACCTCCTCCTAGCACACAAGAAAATATAATAAATGAAATAGAAAGAGGAAAAGCTAAATTAGAAGGACTCATTGGTCAGTTGAAACAATGTGGACAAACCAATCCAATGAGAGCTTAATTGGCATCATCCCTCAAATCCATTAAGACCCACATAGCTTCTATTAGTGGTCAGTTAGATGTTTGGTGGGTTAAGAGGGATGAACAAAAAAGATATTATGTAAATAAATTGTCATATCAAGATGTTAAAAAAAAAGAAATACCAAAAGGTGCAATATGTGCATTATTTAGAAAACCCGGTGAACAAAATATTGTTAGGGAGGGTACTAAATGGTTTCCCATCCTTTGGTGCATACACAATGCTATTAGAAATAATTTTTGGGATAGATGGTGGATGGTTTTTGATGCCCCTCCTTGAAACAATCATGAGGTCTCCATGTATTTTTTAAAGAAATTATATTGTGAGTTTTTCCTTGGGGAGATCCCTAATTATTTTGATATATTAGACTCTCAGGGTAGAGGTGGGGGGTCATCATTTGAGAGGCCCATGGCATGTCATGACCCTAATGTAGTTAGGGCACCTCTGGTCAAGCCATAGGGTGAGCATGTGAATATTCCTTTAGTTATGAAGGAACATTTAGAGGCCAGCACTCTAGGGACTATTAGAGCTTTGATGTAGACCCTTATTCATTGCACAAGTACATTAGTTGAGGAGGAGCCTCCTACATGTCATGGTCACATGTGCACATCATGCAGATCCTTATGCACATTTGGCAGTCATGCTGAAGATGGTGCAGATGATGGGCTAGTGACTGATTAGTTCCTAAATGAGACATTTGGCATTGACACATAGGTAAATTACAATTATAATACACTAATTTGATCACATTTCATATGTATAGTGAATGACTAATTAATTAGCATGTATTGATATTGTTCAAAATTCAAGGTCAAAGTGTTGGTGGGCCTAGTAGCAATTCCCCCAGCCCCAATTTTCATCTACTTAATGAGTCCACAAGTATGTATCAATTTAATCATTTAAATGAATACATATATTTATTAAGTAATCATATGAAGGATTGACAAAAAAATTTATGCATGTGCATCAGTTCTCAATAGGACCGTCGATATTTGCTATAGACTCTAAGCCTAGATGTGACACTAGCTTCGTAGAGGTACATTTGTTTCATGTTTCATGTTACATTTAACATGTATTGTATGACATGCAGCTCTTGACATCAAAGACTCCTCATCTTCGATAGTTCATCGATCATGGAGTGGCTGTAGCTATGGCTAGTTCACATCCCTTGACTGAGGTATGAAAGAATTTTCTTGGTTTTAGTTGTTTATAATAGTTAGTATTTAAATTTCTAATGTTATTTATAAGTGATTATATTGATTCAATTGTTGTAGGGTCTTGTCACACCTAATCAACCACAAGCATTTGGAGTGGACTTGCAGAGTGACTATATGATGGTGGTAAGAAAATAATTAATTTTATGTGTACATATATTTGATTTCAATGTATAATAATTATTCATTCATTTCTACTTTGTTTGTATCAGCTCAAGTTAGAGAAGAGCCTCAACAAGAGGACAAGAAAGCGTGTGAGGGGGACCCCATCATCACCACCATCCCCCTCCACATGATGATCAAAGGCCTCTAGAGTTTTGTTTCCTTCCCCTTGTGGGAAGGAGAAGACATAGTTGATAGACATATACATGTATAGGCATCAACGAACATATATGTTGGATTTTATGTCAGTGGACATATTCAATATACATTTGATATATAAATGACATTTTATATTTGATGTATGACATTTATTTGATGCATGAAATTATTAGACTTATGACATTATTGGTTAATATATGATATTTTTGTTCATGTATGACATTAAATTCAATACCTAATGAGTTCAAAACTTTATCATTGTTTAAGCATAAGTTTATCATTTCTAATGTGTCATCATCATATGATTTATGATCTTGTTCATGTTTAAAGTTTTCCTTCTCTGTCATTTGTTTATCAAGTTTAATGAAATACCTAATCAATTTGAATTTTTGATACAATATTGATCAGTAATAAACTTTATCAGTGTTAAAATAGCTATTTTATCCCCTTGCTTATATTTGAACTTGGTGTGGGGCCTTGTGTTATCTCCTAGCTTAGGAAGTGGGGCAGTAAGGTTCCATGGTTGGGTGGAAATTCTTTTATCCATTGAGTATTTTTCTAGAGCTTTTCAACAGCCTTGGATGATCTTTCTTCACACATTCCAATTTTGCATCTTTTTTTGTGTGTGACTAGATGTTGCAACGTCATATTTTTGTATCATGACTATGATATATAATACTTATGTATCCATTTTGTATAGAGATCATGTTGGAGGAGAAAAATGTTAGAAGTATATGAAAACATGATATATAATGATTACTTTCTCCTCGTAATATGTATATGTACACATGCTTAGTTGCAGTAAAGAAGAATGGGTATATCAAGATGATTGTCCTTGGTATGATTATGTGATTTTTACGCTATCTAATTGTAATAATGGATTCAATTATTTATAATGAAATCTTGTTCATATATTTATGATGATTTTTACTTATGGGAAATTATGTATGCGTTTCTAGTAGTGATGTTTGGGAACCTATAAGAACTTGGTTGTTGAGTTAATATAGAATATTCATATATTTAATCAATGAGATATATCAAAATATTTAATGTTAGAAGAATTGAATATGAAATGCATATGCTTCAAATTTGTGTTAAAAATAGAATAAAATTTATTCCACTTTTACCCTTATTAGTTATGTGATCTCTTAGGTTCCCTACTAGGGGGATACAAGGAAGAATTACTCTCTAGATTTCTTAGATTACTGGATGGATTTCTTGTAATATTTTGATTATTGAAATTGATACTTGTGATTCCTTTGATTATTTAGGTGTAGATACGCCACAAAACTTACAAGCAAGTTAAATTTACTACTAGTCTATTTTACTTTTTAAATAACTTATATATATATATATTAGAAATAATCATACTTCAAGAGTCAAAACAAAACTTCAATTCAAAACATAAATTATTACATATAGACAAAAAATTATCATTTGCAATTTATGTCATTGTCATATTGATTTATGATCTTCTTGTTCATGTTTAAAGTCTTCCTTCTATGTTATGCATCTAAACATTTATCATAAATTATTATTACAAACATATAACAAATCTAAAACTAAAAACAATACATTAGATTAATTACAAGGTTTAGTTATGATGTAGAGCCTAATAGGATTCTCAAGGTTACATTAATTCCATATGTTAGATCTGCCATCATAGAATACCAATTGTAATGGGCACTCACATGTATTCCAATGCATATATTTCCTTATATGCACAATTGGTCAATGTTGTACCTTATGGAAGATAAGATTTTATAGGTAGAATGATGCAGAGGTTAGGGTACAATAAGCACAATGCTGATGTCAATCCAACAAGACAGATTATACACCCAAACTTCTACACCTTGACACAACAATAACACTAAGGGATCATCATTAATCCATACAAATTTACACTAGAAAACTTGGCTTCACACCCATGAATGGAGGATTCTCAAAAATAAAGTTGATCAGTAGGTTAAGGGTTCATCTCAACACTAAAACCAAGGAACCATGGCCAAAAAACAACCCAAACATGAATTTCATAACTCTGTCCTCATAATGCATCATCTAAGCTACTAGCCCTTCCAAAGAAAAATTAGGAAACAAGTACCATATCTTCCAAAAGACCTCAAGAAATAATTATCATTCCAAGTTCCCTTTATTGAGTTTTTTATATCTCCAAAAGGGCAAGTGCTAAAGCCATTTACAACCCTTCCAAAACTATATTGTTATACAGGCCTAATTGCCCCAATTAGGTCATCTTGACAAAGGAAGTACCAAAAATCTAGTGAGAAATACCAGACCAATGCTTCCAATGATTAGGTTAGGACAAGGGAAGGAAAATTCCAAAGTTTCACTTACTAGTTCAAACCTTGAGGAATGTAAATTAGCAAATTCCATAATAAAGTAGAGTTGTCACATGGTAATGCCAACTCATTGGTGCAAATTTCGTAAAGTAGATCAAATGCATAAGATAATCTTGTCAAAACTTATGAGAAAAGGAAACAATCAAACCCCCTATAGACTTGAGTCCTTATCAATCCAAAATCATAACAAGAGGAACATCATTAACAAAACAAAAAACAAAATGGGCTATTATTTCCTTAGTAATATTTGTGTGTTTGAATATGAACTATACAAAGGATATAATTGAATGGTTTAGGAGTTTTTTCTGGCATGCTAGTCAATCCTATTAAAAAATTTCTTCTTCTCATAGATTTTCCTATTTGTGTATGTGTGGACCTCATAAATCAATCAATCTATCACCATGGAGACTAGATATCTATGTATATGCCATGATAGGTCAAATGGTCTAGCAAATTATGTTATTGAGAAGTAGGCTTAGATCTTTTTCTACAAGTCAAATTGTGATAGTACTAATGGAATTCAAGTGTGTAATTTTCTAGTAAATCTCATTATCCCATGTTTCACGAGTAGTGGGACACAAGAACCCATCTCTCATGAGAGTGAATAGAATACTTAGCACTCATTAGATCTAGGTGATTCTCATAGAGTTGAGGTACATGGACTTCCTAAGATGTTAATCACCCCAGTACTACTCTCGCTTGAGCACACTTAACTATAAATTTTCCTCTATGGTTAAATCCACTCATCCTACAACAAAATTTGCAAAACCTTCACCAAGTGTTGCACCTTATGAACCATTCATTAGAATTCCCCTTAAGCTCATTGATTGATAAGTAGGAGACATTTCTACAAGAAGTCAAATTGTGATATTGCTATCAAAATTCAACTGTGTAGTATTTGAGACAAATTTATTGAACCATGTTTCATGAGTAGTGGTTTACGTGAATTGATCTCTCATGATAATGAATAGAAAACTTAGCACTCAATGAATCTAATTGGTGCTCAGAGAGGTGAAGTACGAATACTTCTTGGGAGGTCACCCATCCTAGTACTGCTCCAACTCAAGTGAGCTTAGCTAAAAAGTTTTCCCCATGGTTAAAAACACTCTTCTTGAAACTCCATTTGTAAAAGCTTCATCAAGTGTTGTGCCTTATGAACCACTCATTAGTAATCCCCTTAATCTTGTTAATTGATAAGTAACATATATATTCCACAACATGTCAAATTGTGATATTTCTATCAAGATTCAACTATGTTGTTTTTTAGTCAAATTCATTGATCCATGTTGCATGAGCAGCGGTTTGCATGAACCCATCTCTCATGAGAATAAATAGAACACTTAGGACAAATTGGATTCCTACTTATCAATTAACACTCACCAATCTAAACAATACACTACACCATCCCCTCAGCTCCTAGAAGTAGTAATCTGTATGCCACACGCTAGAAATCATCACAACACAATCCAAAAGAATTTCCAATCCCAAATCATGCACTATTCCAAGTCTTGTACCATGCTTTATGCTCCAAAACTTTAATTCTAGGTCACCAACAAGTTATAACCAAAATATAGTAACAATACCTGACATATTTCTCTATCACTAGCCTCCAACTAGTCTTTACTAAAACATTTATAGCTTACTAAAATCATTACATAAAGTATTGCAATTGTAGACATAAGGTCTATACTCATCTTGCAACACATATCCAAGCTCACATATCCATAAATATTGTACACTATTTGTATTGTTTTAATCATTGACCTTAAAACTATTCATTTTGATAGGGTTTACCCAACCACCCAGAGCTAATGGAGTAGAAAGTTTGATCCCACGATGAAAGGTGAGAGAGATTTGGCAGTTGGCAACTTTGTGCTAGCCAACACTACAAGTTTCAGCATCACTTGAGATGGCATCACAAAATCAAAATAGAGTATAATCTCCAAAAATTAAGAGAGTTAGAGTAGGTCTCTAAAACATAGTCCTATAGGAACTGGAATCACATCCATACCTCGCACACGCTCCAAGATATGCCCTATCAAAGATCGTAGCTCTATAGCATTTAGTGACCCTTAGGGACATTCTAGTTCAGCATGGTCGAGAATGTTCAATCGCTGAATAGGATGAGAAAAGGTTGGGGATAGGGTATCCAACCATCTAGAGGTAACGAAGTAGATAGTTTGATCCCACAATGAAAGGTGAGAGAGATTTGGCAGTTCGCAACTTTGTACTGGCCAACACTAAAAGTTTTAGCATCACCTGAGATGGCATTGCAAAATCAAAATGGAGTATGATATCTAAAAAGTGAGAGAGATTATTGTAGGTCTTTGTAACATGATCCTATAAGAACTAGAATTACATCCATACCTCGCACAAGCTCCAAGATATACCTTGTCAAATATCACAACCCTATGGCATTTAGTGACCCTTAGGGACATTTTAGTTCGACATGCCTAAGAATGTTCAAGCATTGAACAAGATGGTATGAGGTTGGGGATAGGGTTTACCTGGTCACCTAGAGCTAACGGAGTAGATAGTTTGATTCCATGATGAAAGGTGAGAGAGATTGGGCAGTTGACAACTTTGTACTAGCCAACACTACAAGTTTTAGCATCACCTAAGATGGTGTCACAAAATCAAAATAGAGTATGATCTATAAAAAGTGAGAAAGGTTATTTTAAGTCTCTAAAACATGGTCCTATATGAACTAGAGTTGCATCCATACCTCACATGAGCTCTGAGTTATGCCTTGTCAAATATTACAGCTATATGGCATTTAGTAACCCTTAGGGAAATTTTGGTTCGGCGTGCCCAAGAATGTTTGAGTAGTGAACAAGATGAGACAAGGTTGGGGATAGGGTTTAATCATCCACATAGAGCTAATGGAGAAGATAGTTCGATCCCATGAAGAAAGGTGAGAGAGATTTGGTAGTTGGCAATTTTGTACCGGCCAACACTACAAGTTTCAACATCACTCGAGATGGCATCACAAAATCAAAATGGAGTATGATCTCAAAAAAGTGAGAGAGGTTATTGTAGGTCTTTGAAACATGGTCTTATAAAAACTAGAATCGCATCCATACCTCACATGAGCTCTAAGATATGCCCCGTCAAAGATCGCAGCCCTATGGCATTTAATGACCCTTAGGGACGTTCTAGTTTGGCATGCCCAAGAATGTTGGAGTGCTCAACAGGATGGGATAGGGTTGGTGATAGAGTTTATCTAGCCATGTGGAGCTAATAGAATAGACAGTTCGATCTTATGACCCTTTTTCCACTAAGTTGTAAATTTGAGCAATTTTTACAACTTTCAACAATGCAACTTTGCACAAAAAGTGAAATTTTTACATTTTTCACTTGATTCCAATTCTATGACTTGAAAAAAATTTGGAAACAATAAAATAACTTATTTCCAAATTATCATCCCTTCACCGATTCCCAAACTCTTGCAAAGTTGTCAGCATTTTTGCAATTTTTTGTAATTTTTGACATCTTAACTCCTAGATGCCTAAAACTTAACCTAATGACCCTAAGGACCTTAATAAACTTCTAAGAAACCCAACCACTTTTAAGAATTCCCAATCACAAGGAAAACCTATCACAAAGACAACTAATCACTAGTTGCTCTTAAGGGCATCACAAGACTTATTTGATACAAAACCCCACAAATACAAATAATGACCAGAGGTGACTTCTAAGCATGGAAAGGGTATATTTAGGTCCAAACTAACATGAATCCAACATTAGATTCAAACTATGGAACTTTCATTGGCTAGTTGCTTTACAAACTCAAGACTAGGCTTGTAGCCTTGACCATGGAAAATCGCAAACATCTCCT